>OY282600.1:853307-889763 GCA_958298965.1 Chrysolina haemoptera
TGTCACCATGGTTTCACTTTTCCTATATTATAAGCATTTCATATTGATGAAGTTCTGAACCTCTTTTGAATAGGGTTTCCTTCACAATAAAAGTAGAAATACAGCATAATATTAGTTTATTGATGAGTATTTTGATTTTAGTTCGAAAATATGAATAGGAAATTCATAAAATCTTTTTTATTTTTCAATTTTCATGGAGAATGTTCCCCTTTTTATTGATGAGATTCTGAACATGAAAAAATGTGAGTAAGGATTGTTCATCGACCCCTTCAAGCCTTTTGACAGTGCGGACCATGAAATCATCTTACTCAAGCTGTACCGAAATGGTATCACAGCATCCACTTTCAACTGGTTTTGCTCTTAGCCTAGAGATAGATAACAAGTCAAATGTAATGGATTCATCTCTTAATCATAAATGGAAAATATTGGAATTCCTCAGGGATCTATATGAGGTCCGTCACTGTTCCTAATGCATATAAGTAGTTCACTGGTAAGAATGAAAATGCCGCCATGCATATCATCACACCCCACGAGGCTGAGGTGCAGCTGGCGAAAGGACCAGCACCCAAGGGGAGAATATCATCACACCAAGGAAGTGGCAATAATGTAAAGTAATTTTATTCATAAATTTCGGAGTATATATATTGATATATGTTGCTTCTGCTCGAACCTATTTTTTTCTATATCCAAATGGCATTGTCCAGTTCGCATATTTAAACTCAGACCAACTATTTATTTAGCAATTGTAACATCTCTCATTATGTTATTTTTTATTATAATTTTTTCGTACCTGAACAATAGCAAACATCTTCTTGTTTCCAGAGACCTGCTAACTTGTCCTCTATCAAAACTTCTAGCACAAACAGCAAAGCTTCGAAACTCATTTTCCTAACAGGTCTTTCATCTTTCCTTCTTGCTCAACCATTGCCTCCACGAATATCTCTGCGCCTCCTTCAGCAAACTTCAGGCTCATACAAAGTCCTACTAACGAACTTGAACCTTGAGAGAACAAAAATTATGAATATAGTACCAATATTCTTTTTTATTTCAGGCTCGCTTCCAACAGAAGCAGATGCAAGAACGAGAAGAAAAACTCCTGAAACTCTACGAGAACCAGCAACAACGTGCCTTCGAAAGGGTGGGGAGAGGCAGCGCTGGAAGCAACATCAGCTTGGGCTCCACAGGGGGTGGGAAGGTCCGACAAATGTTCGACGAGAGACGACAAAAAGGCATAGACAAAAGCTACCCTCTAGAACCCCTCAAACCGAAAGTGAACGCCAGAGGAGGCAGCCTAGACAGGAGAAACCTGACGACTAGAACTACGGTTAGATCCACAGTCCAGAGCAGCGTGAGCTCTATGAAAAATGGAAAACCTTTGGTGAAGAAGCGTGAAGTAGTTCAAAGACTGTACAACAACATCAATGGCAACGAATCCTACGAAGAAAACAGGTACGAGGATGACGGAGAGGATGATTATCCTTCGAAATCGCACAGGGAAATGATTGATTTGATGAATAATCATAACTTGAATGACAGTTTGGATAACGAAGTGATGCCGCAGATTGGTTTCGATGAAGTGGATGATCCATACTCAGGTGCCAGAGTTATGAACGACTCGGTGATGAAGAACGAACAGAGGAGTACAGTGACGAAGAAAGAGAGTGCTGTGATGCCACAACTTGGCTTTGATGAAGTAGATGATCCATACTTAGGTGCCAGAGTTACGAGTGATGTGATAGTAAAGAAGGAACCGAAGCTGTTGGTGGCGAAGAAAGGAAGTACCGTGAGTATTTTTTTTAATCTTGACAGAACAATCAACAATTTTTATTTTGTTCATGATTCATAGTTGAGTTAAAAAACGACACTAGCTGACACTCCACCTTTTCATAAATCTAATTGAAGACCTCGGTGTACGAAGTGGACAGCTGATGTTTCAACTAACTCTTCCTCTAAACGTTCTCCATTTCATTACTCATCGGTACTTCCTTTCTCCTTCACTTGATTGTTAAAGTGAAATTGATTTTCGCCTGTGTGAAGAAGTCGAAGAGAAAGAAACACAATTATATGGTCCAACGAACTCCATTTCCTAAATGGTTCGGACAATGAAGGCATGTAGGTAATTAACATATAATTACCTGTGCTTCCTTGGTATGCACTGCAGGATAAGTCGGCCAAATCGATTTTGTTGAATCTCACGATCATTTGTGTGAAGAATAAGTTGTATATGTGATCATTGATTTTTCTGTATTATTCCAAACCAAACGCAGTCAATTTCTTACATCAATATGTTATGATCTTTCGTTATTTTGTCGTTGCTTTCAAAGGTATATCTGCTGCCATTGCCATTTTGTCGCATTATTGTTCCGATGTTTGTACCATTATCGTATTCTTCTAGTAGGACCAATAGAAACACTACGGTTCGTTCATTTATTCTATTCCATTTTTCATGCAATACGATATGAAAAAGATATATCCTAGTTACGTCTAGCAACTACAGCAAATGGATACACTATTTGTCCTCTGGATCTAACTCTGATCTTCAGCCATTTCAAGTTCAAGCTTCATGCATTTCTCAGTTCCAAATTTTGTTGACTTTCTGTTCTCTGAGAGTCCAGAATATGTTGTGATGATAGAGCATAGGCCGCCTAGGCCGTTGAAAACACTTAATGAGATTATTCCCAATTGATGACTCATTTTTTGTTGGGAAATCATTTTTCATCTTAGGTGAAGCTAGGATAGTAGATCGTCCAACATCAACTCTGTTTTTCTGCAATTCTAATAGATGCACCTGCTTTTTGCCTTTTGAAAAATATGGGTGAAGTCTTCAGCTGTTCTTTCAGTCTGACTTTTTCATTTTCATTTGTTTTGCCTTCTGATATTTCATCAGGTCCTATCTACAGATTCACAAATATAGTAATATTGAAATGAACAAAGGTCACATGAGTTCAAAAAATTTGAAGATACAAATGATATAAAAAGAAGCTTACATATAGAATTTTAAGGAGAATTGATCAAGTGACAAAGTGTCGATAATTTTTCAATTTCTTATATCAAGCTAGAAGTTATTATTTGAAGGAGAACGGTACCTATTACCTGTTTCGGAACGCAGATTAAAGTGAGGGGTGTTTTCGATGAACGTGACGTCAGATATATACTTTTATATGAGATATTTTTTCTAAAATAAAGTGGACTTGTTGTTGAGTGGCGTTTTAGACTAGAAACAATCGATTTAAACGAGTTTGCATTTTTTTAAATTAAATCGTACAATTGTAAATTATGGAAGGCTGCAAAAAATTTTGATTGTGTCCTTCCCGCACCAATTTCGTTCAAACCGGCATTGTACATCATTATCCACTAACTTCAGATACCCAATTACAGTATAATCACCAGTAGTTTATAAATCGATATACCGTAACTCATAATTTTCATTTCAGTATACACTTCCATTGTCTTTGCCTCCCGACCTTCAGTGTTCCGTTTCCATAATTTATTCAGAAGTTTCCACGAAACTTTGTGAAAGTTCGCGTGTCATTAGAGAAAAAGCCTAATACGACTTTCATTAGAATGTCTGATACGATCGGAAAGCACACCAATCTTGCCGATTAGCTAGTATTTTCGCATAGGTCGTGGATTTACGGGAAAGTTGCCCTTTCGATTTCCTTTTATACATTGACCTTTCGGCATTCGAGCTAACCTTGTTTTGTGCAGCGTAGTTTCTGGAAACTGCTCGGGAAGTTCAAAATATTTTTCCACATCTAACATTTTCGTTATGCTCGGGGTTCCTCGCGCTCGTTTTCAGCTCGCGCTTCACTCGCATCGAATTTTCATTCTAACCTTGTCACAGAATATACTATTCTCGCTCGCTGTGCTCGCTCGCACCCAAAAGTTATAGTCATCAAGCTAATCTTCCTGGAAAAACATTTTTATAATTACAATACTAACTCTGCTATCTCCCAATCTATCATTATATTATCATCAGTAATATTTCTCTTAAGGCTTGTTCATTGAAAGTTGATCAAGATCACTTTCACGTTTGTTCATCTCTCTCCAACAACTGTACTTCATTTGTCTTTCTTTTTTGGAAATATCAACTTCAAGCAAATAGAGCAATCAGTCTGACTAACCCACTTCGACCAGATGAACTTAACCAAAACATCCCTCTTGTCAAAAATAACAGTCACGTCAAAATTTCCGTGAATCAGAATGGAATGGTGCTGTCATTTTTCGTAAAACCTTTTCGCTGCAAGAAATATCTCTAAATTTCCTCAAAAAATTTGGATATTCCCAGAACAGGGGTTATATTCTCTTCACTTTTCAGCCAATCACTAGGAAGCCCATCGCTAACAACCGAACAACACCTACCAGGAAGACCGTTTCTCCGATAACGAAGATAGTTCCATCTCCAAGAACCCTCACACCAAGTACTGCACCCACTACTCCATTGAGAACAACTAGTTCTCCCACAAGAAAAACCAGCACTCCACCAAGGACAAATAGTAATTCATCTGCAATGAGTGATAAGGTAATACCCACTGCTTGAGCATAATACGACTGGAAATTAATCGATATTCAATGCACTGTAATTTTACCTTAACATCAAACCACTATTTTAATTCTCGAAAATACTGAAGTCTCCAGGGAAGGGATATTATTCAATGAAAATTTCATCAATTTGGTCATGGTAACGTTCAATGCCAAGAGATTTCAATTAGTCCAAGGTACCACCGCTTATAAACACTTTGTGTTGTTTTTGTAAGAGCTAACACATTTTGATCATCGATGCACCTACATGAATTGCTGTGAGACTACTGAAGTACTATATCAGGTCGTCGGCGTATATGATAAAAGTAAGAGGCCAAGTATTGAACCTTGGGGAACACCTTGTTCAAAAGTTGCTGTATTTCGAATAACCGCTTTTTGGCGCAGTACCTTTTTATATCATGGTTTTCATTGTGATCATTTGTAGGTGTGCTTTCCATGAGCATTCAGTTTTATTCTTTCCCCAGGTGAAACTATCGTCCAGAGCCCCCTCGAACAACCGCCCCTCGGCCAAGCAGTCCGCGCGTTCGGCGGTGGTGCGGGACGACTTGGCCGAGTGCAACCACTGCGGTCGAAGGTTCGCCTCGGACCGCATCCAGAAACACGAGGACATCTGCTCGAAGACGGGCAAGAAGAAGAGGAAAGCGTACGACGCCACGAAACACCGGGTGGTCGGCACCGAGCTGGAGACGTACGTCTTGAAGCCGACGAAGGGGAAGGCGTCGCAGATCAGCAATAAGGTGAGTGGTGTAAGCGGAGTCTTTTTTTTTTCTATTTATTCATTCTTAACGTGCAAGTTACTTGTCATATGAACCTCACTAAAATCTTCAAATAATGGAAGAAGCAAAAATTTTAATGATGGATACTCTCTACAAACTTTCTCTATGGCTTCTTTGGACCTAGTCTGCCACCGTTTTCCTCTGTGACTTTTTTTTCGGAGGCCTTTTTAAAAAAAAATCCATGTTTTCTAATTACGGTACAGAGGGTGATTCGTTGGGTCGTTTTAAGAAAAAAAAGTTTCCATGAACATATGTCCGGTGTTGCTTCAATTCTGAGATACAGAGCGTTGAAGTTTTTTTTAACGCCCTGTATTTCAGAAACGAAGCAACTACGGACATATGGCCATAGGAACTATTTTCTTCTAACGAATCATCCTCTGTAGTTTTGTACCGTGGTTAGGAAACACGAGGAAAGCACAAATAGTTATTATGTACCAAGAGTATAAATAGATGTTAATGCCCTGAGGGCGACGTTTTACGAAACCGAGGGCCTCTGGCCTGAGGGTTTGTAAGTCGCCCGATGGTATACACATCTGTTTATGCCCGCGGTACATACAGACTTTTATGTCATACTAGTTCGTTATTGGAATCCAATCTCAATACAAATCAGTATTTTAAAATATCCGGTTTGAATTAATAACATTGCCGTTTTATCATAGTAGACACTATAGTTGCTAGGTGAATGTTGACAAACGTAAATGTCATAAAATCACAAAAATTTTTATATGTGTCAAAGTTAGATGTCAAAATGAACGAAGATTTTGGAATTCCTGACGAAATTATTGAAGAAGCAAATAAGGCAACTGAAAATCTGTTGCCAAAAAAGTCTAAAGCTTACGAAATAGAATACGAAATAGTAGTTTACCTAACAAGTGCGGAAAGTGATACTTTTCCGCACACGATTGCAGATGGCCGAACGACGCGACGCGACTAAAAAGAGTAGACTAGTGCGGAAAAGAGACTCTTTCAAAACTAAAATGAGTGCGGAAAAGTGGATTTTTCCGCACGCTAGTAGAAAAAATAAGTTAAACAAAAAATTATTTCTCTTTATGCCCGCGCGGGTCATAAAGTGAACTTTATGCCCGCACGGGCATAAAGTACGACATTAGATAGTTGGTAACTAAGCAATAAAAACACAATAATGAACTAATATCACATAAAAAATATATTCGAATTCTTTTTTTTTTAAGTACCCCGATCAAATAAGTCACAGAGGAGAATGGTGGCAGACTTGATCCAAACAATCCATACAGAAAGTTTGGATCTATCAGTAAAATTTTTGCCGATGGGTACTCTAAGTATACGTTTCTTCATTCCAGAAAGTGTTGGCTATTTGAGATCAATAAATAAGGAAGTTTCAATCCTTCTAAACATTTCCGTCGTTCCTTTAACCTAATTTCTATGTGTGTATGTTAGTTTCGATACAGAATAGATTAAAATAATAGCTTGTTAAGTAACTGAAAAAATTTTTGACAGTTGTCAAAATAATTCATTGAGTTGTCCGTTTTTGACCAGTTTTTGGTTATTCATTTCTCCGAAATCTGCAGCAAAATGTATAATGTATAATTCTTCGCGAGTATAATTGAACCGTTTATTCACTTTTTTACAAATTGTGGTACATATTTTTAGAATAAACTTTATTATTATTATTATTATTTTCTTGGTGTGTTGGCATCGACTGCTATGGCCTAACCATTGCGCCAATCCCCGCCCCTCATCCATTCTGTTATTAAGAAATTCCAAACTAAAAAAATTCCTGCCCCCCTGTTGTCTGGGAAAGTTTGTTATAATTATAATTTTATTGAAGTTCTTCTATTCATATCCAATTTAATTTGTATATTGCTGAATGATATTCCCTATTTATTTATTTTTTATGAAAACTAATATTTTCATCAATCCTTTTTATTCCAGTCTTCGAAACAGGCCCCCAAGAAAGACTGGCGACGCACCCACGAAGAATTCATCGCAGCCATCCGATCGGCGAAAGAAGCGCAAGCCCACCTCGCCAAGGGCGGCAAGCTGTCCGACTTGCCGCCCCCGCCCCCCTCCAGCAACCCCGATTACGTGCAGTGTCCCAACTGCGGCAGGAGATTCAACGCGTCCGCTGCCGAAAGACACATCCCCAAGTGCTCCTCCTACCAGTTCAACAAGCCCAAGCCGGGGGCGCCCCCCAAGGGGCGGCCCGCCAGGAGATGATAACGCCGACTAGAGTTTATACTATATTTTTATACTGCAATAGCCGTTTCGAGCCGCTGATCTAATGTAATTAATATTTTCTAGTTATATTATATTACTATGTTTTAATTAAATCAATAATACGCAGGTGGTTTGTTATTTATTTCCAGAAATAAATTCATTAGATGTAATTCAACGTTCGTCGTGGTATCAGCCACGAGAGTAGTTGTTTTCTGATGGAATAAGCGGTCCTGGTAGTTCATTATGAACAATGGCTCATTCCTTCACCTAATTTATAATTTCTACTCGTCAAACCTAAGCCTATATTCGTATCAAACTTCCTTTTCAATATAATCCTCATTTTGTATCTTTTCGTGAAAATCAGCATATATTTGGAAGATTTGATAAAAGTCTTTTTGAAAATATAGTTCATTGTTTTACTTTATTGTTACACAATTCATATATAATATATTTATAAAAGATGTACCTACCTATATAATCATGTGTCTTTGTTTTTCAGCTATTTCCCATAACGACTTCTTGATGCTCTTTTGCTCTTTTTATCTCGATCTCCAATACTGATTATTCTCTGGTCATTTAATTATCAAAAATACATTAAAGCAGAACTTTTATCGCATTCCAAAGTACGCTACATTAAACTTTGATGATTCACACTACTAGCGACCTCTATTGCCTGGAAGACACGTTTGACATTTATCAACATTGATTAGTTACGTAACAATGGACAGATGTACAATTAAATTATTAAAAGATTTCCATCAGCCAAACTACCCCTAACGAGCATCAAAAGTTTTACTTTCACATTACAAACGCTTCAGAAAAACGGAAGTTGCATTATTATTTAAGAACAAATTCATTCAGAAAAAGGTACATTATTAAAATATTGGAACATGTATCGAGTGTATAGTTATCTTCAATTTCTTGCTGTTTATCCACAGCTGGGACCTTATAAAATCATTAGCTATGCTTCTGTTTAGAAACGTCAATAAAACAGTATTGATGTAGCCGATACCTTGATGAAAATCTATGTTTATGTAATGAACCTTTTCAAAATCGCGACATAGGTACGTTTCTCCAATACAATGGCTTCTTCAAGCATAATGTACTTATTTTGGCGTCTTTGGCGAATAATTTGTGAAAAGTTCAGATTACAGGAAATTATTTAGTCGGTACAACAGCTTCACCTATTCGCCGATAGATGTCTGCACCTATCGTGAGTGTTTTGTTCAAATGGAGTTAAAAGAACCGATTTTGAGTTTCCGTTGTTGTTAGTAGAAAGCAACTTGAAAGCCTTTGGGTTTAATAAGCAGAATTCGTTTTACGAATGTTCTGCCTGGATTTAGGTAGGTTCACCATTTAGGAATATCCCTAGAACTGTTGTAAATAATATTCATTATTTTAGGTTGTAACCTCAACTGAAACAAACTGTGACTATCCGTGAATAAAAGTCACTTACCATTTCTACCATTCATTTGTTTCCCTATTGGAGAACTTTCTGCTACAACAGCAGTGTCTCATGATCAAATAAAGTGTAACCTTTTTTTTATTGAAGGTAGCACGTAGACGAAAGATTTCTCAGTTTTTTCGGAAGCTGAAAAGTCGTGGGTAAAATGAAAATAACCATACCTTAATGAATATAGTTTATTTATTGAGAAATTGAATTATGCCAATGTTCGGTAGATCGTTCAATAACAATATAGTCGTGTCTGACCGATGTTTCACCTTTTTTTACCCCTTATACACCTACAACGTAGGCTTATTGTGACAAATACCTGTCAGAAAACAACTACTGCCCTGGCTTATACCACGACGGGTATTGATTATATCTAACAGATACTTGTGCAACGTACCACATTGCAGAGGAAATAATTGCGAGTGCTCCTCTGTATCCAAATAGCTGGTTCTTCTTAGTTTTGTCGTGTATACTGGGTGACCACGAGGTGAGGTACGCCCCCGATTTTTCTATACTTTTGAAGATACAGATTTCAAATTTGGTATGTCGCTATAGTTCTTGAATAAGGATATTTTGACCCCCCTACTGAAAATTCACCACTTCCGGTTTAACCGGAAGTGACCCAAACTTTTTTTTTTCTAATGACACCCTGTACATATTTTTTCATTATCCGAAAGAGCACGCAATTTGTGATAACACCGTTCTTCAAAATTGAGAATCGGTTAAAAAATGGCGGAGATACAGTTGATTGATCAGTCAAACAAAGTTGGCCATGAAATTCAAACCTAAATCATCACAACTGACAAACGACATCAGAAGTTATTAGAGGAGGCTTCGAAGTGCGATACAGTTGAAAACTGAGTTTAATCCAACAATTATCAAAAATTTCCTGAAAACGGAATAGTACCCATAAAGAAATGCTCAAAACTGCTATTTCTCAAATGGCAACATGTTCTTTTCACTTCGTCATGATGAAAAATGATTAATTATCGGATAACTCGTGTGAAAAATTTTGAAGAATTCCGAAAGAAATCGCAAATACAACATGTTTTATCATGAGTGTTCTCAAAATTAGATATTCTTCAACGAAGGCGGCCATGAACATAAAAAGCGAAACAAAAAAGCAGCATTGATTAAATACGTAAAACAAACTTTGACTTCGTTGAAATAATATAAGCTTTTGTTTATTGCTTTCTTAATTATGTTCTAAGCCGCCTACGTTGAAGAGCATTCAATTTTAGGAACACTCATCATGAAACCTGATTGTATCTTCGTTTCCTTTAGGAATTCTCCAAAACTTTTCACACAAGTAAACTGATAATGTATAACTTTTTATTATGACAAATTGAAAAGTACATGTTGCCATTTAAGAGATGGCAGTTGTGAGCATTTCTTTATGGATACCATTCCACTTTTAGGTAATTTTTGATAATTGTTGGAATATATGAAAGCTGCATTTACATGAGAAACAGTTTTCAACTGCATCGCACTTCGAAGCTTCCTCTGATAACTTCTGATGTCGTTTGTCAATTGTTATGATTTAAGTTCGAGTTTCATGGCCAACTTTGTTCGATTGAACAATCAACTGTATCTCCGCCATTTTTCAACCGATTTTCAATTTAAAAAAACAGTGTTATCACAAATTACGTGCTCTATCTGACAATGAAAAAATATGTACAGGGTGTCATTCGAAAAAAAAAGTTTTGGGCCACTTCCGGTTGAACCGGAAGTGGTGAATTTTCAGTAGAGGCTTCAAAATATGCGTATTCGAGTACTATAGCAACACACCAAATTTGAAATCTGTATCTTCAAAACTATAGAAAAATTGAGGGGCGTACCTCACCTCGTGGTCACCCGGTATACTTCACATACCATCACACTGATAAAAAATGCTTCATTTTACCTATATTTTATTTCAAAATTAAGATTCATAAAGACACAGCATAAACGCTCCTTTCATATCTGTCGATCTTTTCGTTAACCTAGATATCACCTAAAATTATTAATAACGGATTTCATCGTCTCTTGAGAAAACCCAGGAACTTCTCATCCACAACGAACGTCGAACCCTGTATGGTGGGCGTCAATTCCCATCCCCTGCTTCTTCGGGATTATCGTGATCCGCCGTCTGCTGATTCAGTTTTCTCCTCTTTTCCTGTCACATTATAGCCTATATCGTGATATCGCACGGGATACGTTAATTGGTTTCCTTTATCCCAGGAATACAATTCCTGCAAAAATAACGAGTTCGGTGAGGTTTTATTTATAGACCGGAGCACGATGTCTTATCCCAGTAGGGTAGGGTGAATAAAATGAAATTATGAAATATATAAAGTTTTTGATGATATTCACTGAAATAGGTAGCGATGTCTTATAGCAACATTTCCGTCGACCGTTCATTTATGATGCATTTTAACGCACTCAAAATCATTGATTAATGACCCCTGTTAATGAATGATTTTCTATTAATCAACGATTTGATTATATGCAACCCAACATACATTGCTCTTATACATTTTATATTGGTTAGTACTATCTGTTATTATTTATTTGTCAATTTTCAAATAAAATTTCAGAAAATGTTCATTACACCAGTTGTCACTCAAAACCATATATGGTCCCGTAGCGTAACGGTAAAGTTCACGTGTCATGCAACACTAAGGTGAGAGTGGTAAGAGTTCAAAACCCATCGATGGTAAAATTTTTTTTTTTTTTATTTCAATTTGAAAATAAATAATAAAAAATTATACAAAACTACCACTAAGAAAAATTAAACTATCTTTGAGTAGAGTTAATATAAATAGGAAATAGTGATTGTTTTTTATCGTAACGTTAGATGAATAAACATTGAAAGTGAGATATCTCTATTTTCGAAAACTACTGTCGACGGAAAAGTTTTGTAACAAACTCGTGAATTAAAATGGCGATTAACAATCTCAAACATTAACGCGCTCGCTCCGCTCACGCGTTAAATTATCTCGATTGTTAATCGCCCTTATTAATACACTTGTTCGTTAAATAACCATTTCCGTCGACCGTTCATTTATGATGTATTTTAACGCACTAAAAATCGTTGCTTAATGACCCCTGTTAATGAATGATTTTCTATTAATCAACGATTTGCTTATAAGTGAAAATTGTCAAGCTGTGTGCACGTTCCAATGTAATTGGATGAAGAAAAGGTTGGTATTTCGTGCAGAAATTTATTTATAAAATCATAGCAAAGCGCTTTCGACTATAAAGTCATCATCAGTGCGTACCTGTAAGTAAGTGACATTGAAATGAATTTAAGAAATGTTGATAATGCGAATTTTGAAAAATTGAAAAATTACTTACTCGTCAGGTGTACAAGAGCCATACCATAAAAATATCATGTGTCCATAGGACCATGTAAAAATTTAAAACGGGACATCATATGATTCACATTTTAAAAAATCCTTATTCCAGGATTGAGTTGGATAAAAGTTGCAACAGGCAGAGTAACACATGTCTGCTGAACTTAGTATACTGTCAAACTAAATGAAATATGAATGAAATTGACATTGTGTCAAAAGTTGACAATGACAATTGGCTTCGAACATGAACTTCTGGAAACACTGATCTATGTTTTGAAAATTGTTGAATGACCAATTAGTCAAATTGACCTGTAAATCTATTTATAGTTCTGTTCATCCATTTCCTTGGGTTTTTTATATTATGGCACAGGCGGCTTCCAGGTAGTCTTTTTTTCAAGGACAATATCTAGTCCGGTGGCAGGGAGACATATATGAATAATTTGGGAAAAGGTGATCCCCTGAAAATATCTTTATGTGACTTAATAAGAGAGCACAGAAAATTGAGAAAATTTTTCGAATTTCAAGTACGTTTTACTCGAAAACGGTGCATTTTCAAGAAAAACTTGTAGATGCCTTTTTTGTAGAGAATTTCATGCAGAATATTGTTACAGACATGAAATTTGATAAAGACTTCTCGAATTGTTCGAGATCGTTCGATGAATTAGATGGAAAAATCTAGAAGCACTAACTTTTGTTCTGGATCAATCGTCGAACATTCTTATTGTGTTCTATTGATTTCTTCACTTTTCTAGAACTTTATTTTTATATAAAAGCAATGCATTTGTGAGAAAAGTTATCTTGAGTTACCTTGGATACAAGTATTTTGGTATCAGAATTTCAGTGACTTGTATTACAGTGTTGTCAAGTGAAGTTTGAATAATAAGGGCAAGTCCATACCAGTGTACACTTATTTTTGAACCCGAAGACGCAACAATATTATGACATCATTTGTTTTTGAATGAAATGGATTTTTGGATTTCCCTCGGAAAATCGTCCATAAAAATTTTCCGGATGCTTTCACGGCTTAACACCCTCGAAATTCGGATTCAGCGGGTCAAAATACACAAGAATAACTTGGATGATCCCGTCGCGCTTCATCGGATACGAAAACCCTTCTTGCCACCGGACTAATCTCTATTGCTTGGCTTTCTCATAACTCAACAAAATAAATACATTAAAAATATTTTTAACAGAGTAGATAACACTTTATGCATTTCTTTTAAAACGAACAATTCAATTGGTAAGAATCTAATTAACAATAAAGACAAAATCCCTTTGATGGAAAAGTCGGGTGTGTATAAACTGGTTTGTTCCACTCCTGATTGCAATAGTGTTTACATAGGTCAAACTGGGCGTAATTTCAAAATAAGACTTAAAGAACATACCAGAACTATAGGAAAACATAAAAATCATGATAATAACGTTGAGATTATAACTAATAACTCTTTTGCTAACCATATTATTAACTCTAATCATTTTTTCAATCCAGAAACTAATTTTGACATACTACATATTTGTAATAAGGGAGTTTTACTGAATATTAGTGAAATTTTTCATATAAATCTAACTTTGAAACAACCTGCTGTTCATTCTCTTAATGATCAGATCCATTTTGATTGCATACCTTTTTTTAACTCTCTGAACTTTATTAACCACTAATTCTCATTATATAACTTATAAGTATTTTGCTAACTTTGCCTATTTTCATTCCAAATTCAAATCACATAGGCCATCTGCCGTCTAAATTACTACACTTTGTCGCTTGTCCAACGGGTATATTATAAATATAGTTTTCTTTTTCACCTATTTAATAGGTTGCTTAAGGTTTCCACTAGGTTTCCCCTCTGTCTCCAAGGAGTGTCATTCTGCCATTGGCGAGTAAATCGACCGATGGTGCCGCCACTATCGCTAGGAAAATGGCGGCTTTGTCAAGGACTTTGTTTACATTTGTCATTTGTCAGTTTTGTTTGTCATAATATGATGTTTGAAATTTGAAATATCAATCATTGTTATTTCTTGTTTCGTTCAATTTAAATTGTGTTTAACTTTTCATTGTTGAAAACGAGTGTTTTTTTTATACAAAGCAGGTCAAGTTCATGCAGGAAAACATAACCTAACTTACCTAACTATCCTTGACAAAGAGGTTCAAATATTTCTCGGTAAGGGTCGTGACCTTATGCTAAACTCTCCAATTGGGAATTTTGTTTCTCTTCCATTTTGTAAAGAATAAGCGTCGCTTCGTGTATGGTATAGTTTTCACGTTCAAGATTATGTCTTTTGAATTGATATTCTGGGGTTCTACCCCTATTTTCATATAAATAACATGTAAAAAAGTACATCATGTACCTATAGCTCAATTGTTAGTTCCTACTATTTGTGTATTTTTTCTCTCCACACTTTGTAAGTATAAAATATGATGAATTATCCACATGTTGTTAACCTTATAACATTTTCGGCTTTTCTATATTACTAATTGTACCCAACTGAAGATGAACATATATATGTTCGAAACATGTCTTGTTGTTTGAGATTGGATTTATATCCTTTGCTCTAATAAATTTCGTGGAGACGACTTTGTGTTCTTTTTCAAAAAAAATAAAAATAAATAAATAGGTTTGTTTCAAGAATTCTGAGTAAAAGCATTTGCTCAAGGTTTGTTCATACGAACTAACGTCTCCAACTTCCAAACAAACGAAGTCTACAAGCACTCAACGATAAGAACAAGTGAAGCTCTTCACTACCCTCACCTGACTCCTCGCGTTATACCCCAACATCGTAGTTTTCCTGAAAGGATTCGTGAAGGCCAAATTTACGTCGAGCAGGTTGTTTTTATACAAGTCAAGTGCGAATCGTATTTTGCTGTTCCTTTCCGTTACGCTATCAACGGCGTACAAAACTCCGCAGACGATGAACATTTCTCCGACTTTATGGTGATCCAGACTTATGTTCCAGATGTACTGGGCCTTCATTGTTTCTATGTTCACCTGCAAGGATATAGTTTTTGTTATGAATCGGTTTTTCTTTGGAGAAACTTATTAAGGCCAATCGATGGGTACAAAATAAGGGGTTCTATTCGCAAAAGGTCGGAAAGAAATGAAATTCTGTGAGATGGTAGAGATGGGTTCCTAAGCCAGGAATCACACTGATCGACTAGGACCGACCGTCCGCGACCGTCCACCTACGACCAAAATTTCCAACACGTATATTCTTATCGCACAACTCACACTGTATAATCGTCATTGACCGTCCTCGACCGTTTTTCAAAGACCATGTTCGAAATTGTAGTCTGCTGGAAATTTTGGTCGGTGTCACACTATCCTTAGTCCAACCAATATAACAAAAATAGAGCCTGTTTTGCAAATTAATTCTAATAGTAAGCGACTTGCGCAATAACTTCGGGGATACTTTATAAATAACTGAAATCCAAATTGCAACTCAAAATTTTTTTTGTGCAATTGTTTAAACAATGATTATTAAAAAAAAGGGTCCTTTTTTTGTTTTTTTGTGAATATCTCAAAAGGTACTGGACGAATGGCTTTACTCATAAAAGACCGTTTGTAGAGAATGAAAAAACCTACAAAATGGTTTTTGGAAAATCCCGATACGACCATTTTTCGCCGAGAAAAGCAGGAAAAACTCTTGAAAAAAGGCCTTTTTTCAAAAATTCGTATCTCCCTCAATTTTCAATATTAAGAAATAATTTTTCGGGAAATGGTAGCTAATATCATGTACGTTGAGCTCCCGAATAAAATGTCTGTTAGGAATTTGCAAAACTATTGATAATATGAATTTAACTTATTTTCAATAAATGAACAGACAATTCACATAACCTTTCGAATGTCAAATTAATGTCAGATTTACAAAATTATTCTAGGGGTCGATCGTGGATGGTCGATCAGTAAAGTTTTCATTGATCTACTTCTACTTTTGGTCGTAGGTGGACGGTCGCGGACGGTCGGTCCTGGTCGATCAGTGTGATTCCTCACTGATAGTCCACCCGAGTTTGCGACCTCGGTGGGTTGCCGCTCGAGGGGTGAGGGGATGAAAACTCTGACTCGCGGCGCGCTCGGTTGACAATAGCACCGTTGGGGTGGGTGCTATTAAAAAAAAGTTCTATCAAAATATGTAAAGAACAAAATTGTGCACAACTTTGGTGTTTGAATTTTTTGGCACCGACCAATAGTTTTCGTTCTATGGCGCGCCAAAGTTGAGGGTTGATTTGCTATTTTAAACAAAGTTCCCATATGGGAAAAAAAATTATTATTAGAGTATTGGAAAAAATATTCTGGGAAAAGTTTGTGCATGTCCGATAACCTAAAAATCGATTTTGACACATGTCACGTGATCGCTGGTATGGCGGCAATTTGAAAAAAATTACTATGAAAAGGCATTGTCATTAATTTCGGGAGGTGATTCCTTGTCATATTTTATGAAGAAAAGTTCATATAAACGTGTGTCATAACCTGCTTCGTTTCCGAGTAACGGGGTGTCAACTGCGACGCCACTGGAATTGAAATTCAAAATCTAATTGCTTGAAAAGAAGCACCTTGTTACTACCAACAAACACACGAAGTATAATCAAAATCGAAGAAAAAATTTTGAGTTACTCATGAAAAACAGATTTTTTATTAAACTTTTGACACCCTGTTACTCGAAAAGGAAGCAAGTTAAGACATACGTTTATATGAACTTTTTTTCATAAAATGTGACAAGGAATTACCACCTGAAATTAATGACATCATTTAGGATACACCCTGTATTTTCCTAGCTGTATAAAAATATCAAATTATTATCTTATGAATAGCTTGACCATACAGAAACATTTGAATTTCAATGATAATGGTAAAACTTTTCCATTTTCTCTACACAAGTGAACACTAAATAAAAAAATTGGATTTTGTCAAAACCCTGGCTGTTACATTGGTTCGTATCTAACAGTTAAATCAGAATTTCACGACCATTGCGATGACATGACACTCCAGAAACATGGTGTTTTCCAGATTATAATCAAGTTTCGATGATAATCGTGCCAGAGCGTTTCACTTCGTGAGCAATGTTGAAAACTCTTAAATTTGACGCACTATTTTTGAGATTATGTGCGAAGTGAAACGTTCGTGCACGATTATCATCAAAAATTGATTATAATCTGAAAAACACAATATATTTGGATTTTCCCATTATCGCAATAATCGTGGGAATCTGATATAACTGTTAGATACGAACCAATGTAACAGCAAGGGTTCTGAAAAATTTTTTTTTTTAATTTAGTGCTTTCTGGTGTGGAAGAAATGAGAAAATTTTGTTATTATCATTGAAATACCAATATTCCAGTATGGTCAAGAAAATAAGAAAATAATTTGATATTTTTGTACAGCTAGGAAGATATTTTAAAAAAATGGTATTTTCAATTTTCCCACAATATTTTTTCAAACTTTGTATATGTGTATAAAATTTAATTCTAAGCATCTTTTTCAATAATAATAAACTTTTTTCCCGTATGGTACATACTTTTTGGCGGTCACTGTATTATTCCTCTGAGGAACGTCTATGACTTCAATGGGGATTACAACTAATCCTGCCCGAATAGATGCCCCGACGTTAACACGACCGCAAACACACGTTTCACGAATAGAAAATAGAACCCTCGCCGCTGCAGGAACAACGGATCCGGATTCGATTCCCGTTTTCGCAGGAACAGCCGAGCACAATGCTAACTAACCTTCATAACGGCGGTGTTGTTAGAATCAGGCACTGCGAATATCAGCCACAAGCCGTTATCGTCGACGTTGAAATCCACGGTATTGTGCTGGTCTGAATAGAGCTTGTTGGTGTAGTTGCCAGAGCCGGCGGAGGGAAGATCCAGGGAAACCTGCAACACCATAATTTATACATAAACGGTAGCCCGTCGAAGGAAACGCGCAAAACGATACATTTAATTTTTTATGCTCTGGTTCCGACAGAAAGGAACATCCTGTATTAATTCCCAATTTTTAACATCGAATGTCCCCAGGACATCCTAAGGACGTCCGGTAATGGACGTCGTCAGTACGTCCACAGGACATACATCTAAGACATTCAAGACGTCCCGAAGACGTCCATTACTGGACGTCCTTAGGATGTCCTGGGGACATTCGATGTTACAAATTGGAACGTTCTGGGGACGTCCATTATATGTCCCTGTAAGGTCTTCCATGGACGTCCCTTGGACATTCTAAGGATGTGAAAAGGATAATGATGGAAAGTGATTTTCGAAAAAACATTTATAAATTATTTTAAATTCTGACACAAACATTTACATCAATTACAAAACATAATACCTATAAAACAGTATAGAAGGCACGGCTCACAACAGCAATAAATACGTGATATTATATTTTCTCAGATCATCGTATTCTTTTGGTTGTAAAAATAACTTCAAATTCCGCCACAGCCAGAAATTATGTTTATAAGTTAGGTTAGGAAACCACAAGGCGAGAGATAAGACACAGCAGAGGACCACAAATGGCACAAATCACAGACTTCACGATGCACTCAGTCACAGGTTTGAAATGAAAGTCTATTTTTGGAAAAAATAGTTGTAGAATTGTTAGAGAAATAATAAACTATCAAGAGTGTGATTTGAGTCGCCATTTCAACGACTCGAGACTGTGAACTCACTGAAATATAGACGACAATAAAAGTAACGCAATAAGCGCTCTTTGATTTGTCACTGCAATGGCGGGAAGTTTAAACGAAAAGATAAGAATGAGGCAAATTGAGTTGAAAATGCGTTAATTACTGGCACACCTAACCTGACCTGACTAAACTAGCGCGAACAGAATAACCATGCAAAATCAATAACGATATAACGACTATTCATCTAATACTGGTGACAACTGGAGAATTTCACTGAGCTAAATAAGCTGGAAATGTATGAAATTTATGACGGAAAATTAAATCAAAACACGTTTTAAATTTTTGAAAAAGGCACAAGACACGAAAATAATGTTGTAAGTCGGTAATATGAATTTGTCCTGAGTTTGGATTCCTGTGGACGTCCTGGGGATATTCGCATCGGACGTTCCGAGTCGTACGTCCCCAGGATGTCCATATTAGGTTCTGGGACGTTCGGACCTAAATGGTACATAAAATGGACATCCTCGGGACGTTCAGTGCTATCTGGGTTGTTTAGGAAGACAGCGCCCATGAAAATATCTATATAAAACAGGGGCAGATCGCCAACCCTCCTGCGGTGTTCCAAAGAAGTGGGCAGAATCAAAAAGTTTCAATTTGTGTTTGGGTGCTGCACTCTATTATAGATAACAGTATTCCAGGACAGGTTGGATTTGTACCTTATAAAGATCCTCAGTTGAATTCCACCAAGTAGTTGAATCCCCATTCTTCAAATTTTTTTTTTTCGTTCACGTTTTTTCCTGCTTTCATTGACTGATACCGGAGCTTTTGAAGAGAAAGCGGTATGAAAGGTATTATCATCTGCAAAGGTATGCACTGGACATGAGGTCCCAACAAATCATTAATGTGAAGAAGAAACAGTGTTGGTGCTAGAATAGATCCCTGCGGAACACCAGCATTCATTGTAGCAGTGCGACAGCAGAATCGTGAAACCAGCAGATATCAACCCGTTTTTATTAACACTTGCTGTTGTTACTAGAAGTATTGCAGAAAAAAATCTGCGAGGTGTTGGGCAGAGATTGTGGGGCTGTTGAATTATTTTCTCTCCGATGCTCGTCGACATCACTTCTCTAGTATAGAAAATTTGCAAAAGGCGGGATTATTTATAATCTATTTCTATAAAATAGTTGGAGGATGGAGAACATCTTTGTTGGTGGTCGACCAATTCTAGAATTACAAAAGGTAAATTGTTGAAGCAATGAGGAATGACTTCAACAGCAGCAATAGAGGTCATTCTGGACCTCACTCCTCTCCATAGCATGGCGAGAACTGCTTGGAAAGCAAACCTCAGGTTGGCTAAAGTCGGACTCAAAGGGACAGCACTCGGTGTAAGGGGCTCAACCTCCACCGACTGTGCACACCTTGCCGATCTCCCAACTGACAAAATTACCAAGAAATTTTGTTTCGAATAATTTTTTCCAACGGAACTAAACACCAAGCGAGAATGGAACATAGAATCCATTGGGGCACTGGGAAAGAATACCATAACATGATACACGGACGGGTCCAAAACTCCCGAGGGAACTGGAGCAGGAGTCTTTGGGCCTCGCACCAAATACTCGGAACCCATGGGCCAGATTCCCAGCATTTTTCAAGAGGAAATTCACGTCATAGAAAGGTGCATTCAGTTCAACCTCAACAAGAAATATCGGAACAAGAAAATTGTGATCCTCTCCGATAGCTAAGCAGCCATCAAAGAGTTGAGCTCTTCTAACATTAACTCGAAGATGGTTTGGGAATGCATAGACAGACTTGATGATCTAGGCAGGAACAACAAGGTGACCCTCCTCTGGGTGCCGGGGCACGTCGGAGTGGAGGGCGATGAACAAGCAGACACCCTGGCACGGAAAAGCGCATCAACGCCATTGATCTGGCCAGAACCAATCTACGAACTTGGAAAATCTTACTTCCGAGAAGAACTCAATAAAGCTGAGAAGCAATAAGAGCAACATACTGGCTAAGACTTCCCAGGCAATTTCAACCGAGCAAGATCGAAGACACTGATTAACCTCAGCAAAACTTGTCTAAAGACAATCACGGGATTTCTAACGGGGCATTACAGACTCAAAGAATACCTAAGGAAGCTAGGCTTGGAAAAGGACAGCATCTGCAGATTCTGTGGGGAACATCCAGAAACACCCCACCATATATTGATGGGGTGTTACGCTGTACATCATAAAAGATTGAATATACTGGGATCATACAAGCTGACTGTGGGAGAAATATCACGAGTAGACCTCCTCAAAATCCTAATATTCTTGAAGGAATTGAGGCTTGAAGGGCTGCTGTAAACAAGAACACCTTGTGATAGCAGAAGAAGATGGGGCACAATAGATCTAATCAGATCACAGCGCATCAGTCACCATCCATATTTACCAATACCAATACCAAATTGTTAGATACCAGCGCGCACCCTTCGAATACATTTGAGCTTCCGAAGAAGGGTCTGAACGGAGTATTTTTCATGAAAAAAAAAAAAAGATATAGGTTATATGTTCATATATTTTTTTAATAATTTTGACGAGTGGGCAAAGTACACAAAGTACAAAGGCTGTTTTTCAACGTAACCGAAAGAAAATAAATAAATAATAATCCTATACAGGTATTTCAATTGTTCCATTGTTTTGACTTTGTTTGTGTCTATCTTCCTGGCCTTCTGACCTCGACATAGAAATGTTTCAACAAACTGTTGATATTTTGAATATGAATGATCCAATTTTTCGCTTGTTAAAAATAACATATTATATTTCATTGTTTTATACTCATTGATATGCATATTCACTCAATTGCGGTCCAACTAATTATACGTAATACAAAACTTTTGATATTACTCACTGTGCTCTCATTGAGAAGGTGATATTTGATAATCCGTCTGGTATTCAACACGTTGTAGAAGAAAGATCCATTATAAATCACATGGGTATTTCCACCAAATGGATGGTCCAAGTTATACTCTCTGAAAAAACGAAATGTCTTGTTTGAAATATAATCTTTCAGTAGTCATTATGACAATTTTTGATTATTGAAGCTGATGGAAATAATGTTCAATAAAGTGTTATGCAACCCTCAGAAGTTGAAGTAAGCAAATAGTTTCGACCTTGAAAACCAAATAAAATTCAATAGAAATAGGTATCGTGCAATCCTTATGTATTATTATTATTTTTTATTTTCCTGAAAAAGTTATTGCATATCTGAACCTTCTGAACCCTTCGAAATGATAACTACCCTATTGATATGTTTAACGGAATGAGTTGTCATCTGTCATTCATCCCTACCAGATTCATTCATTCGGTAAAAATCAGTTCGATCAAACACTTTTCTATTTTCCAAGAAATTCTTACTTCGTTGGCGCATCTCTTCTATACATCGTCTTATTATCGTATTCGTACAATATATTCGGCTCGCTCTCCTTCGTCACCCAGTATTTCTGTTCGTCCTTTTCATTGATTGGATTCGAGTCCCGCATCCAACAACCGTAGATGTGCTCCGTGTTGCGGTGGTACACAGGTTTGCCAACAGCGTAGAGTACACAATCTGCAAAAACAAGTTCACTATATCATTGTATATTTCGATGTCCAATATTACAGGGTGTTCCGAATGAAGTTAAATCATTTCCTTCTTGACGGAAGTGTAAAATATGATTTTCCAACAACATGTTTACATTGTCATCTCAAAATATCTAGGCAACGTTTACCAAAACCTTATATACATTCTCGAATGGCTGATCCATTAGCCAGGGGAGTAGTTCGTTCCTCTTAGCCAACCCAACCTGTAGAATGAAAGATATTTGTTATCGTATAGATTTCCTTTCGTCCTCAGGCCTCCAGTCAAAAAGCAATTCGAATATATACAAGAACAAACTATTATTTGACCAATTGATTTGTCTAGGTCATCACCAGTGTGGATCGTCCAAAAAAAGATGGACGAATCTGGAAAAAGTGTTGAAGTGTGGTTGACTATAGAAAAGTCAATGAGAAATAGAATAGGTGAAATCACTTCACCGCTTCAGACTTTGCCAACGGATTTAACGGTTTAAATGTTGAAAATTCACGTATACCATTTGGTCTGAAAAATGCTCCAGCGACTTTTCGAAGAGTCATGAACAACGAAATTTGGATTAACATCTATAACATTTCTCCCCAACAACATCATGTTAGTCGGACAGAAGTTCTTTATACAATTTTTATCGAATCGAATCCAGACAAAATCGGCGCAATCCAGACATGTCCAGAAAAATAAAAAAACAAATGGATTTCATGTCCCATATTAAAGATTCCGCTTGCACTTTTCCTGAAGAAAGATGCAAAAATGAACACACACCTCTTTGAAATTAGTTTTGAAATGTTTAAAATTTCTGAATGTTGATAAATAAACCCATGCTTCCATATCCAGATTTCTTTCAAGAATTTTATTTGAGAGAGATGCAAATTATTTTCGCACTCAGAAGGAAGACACTGAATCGATCAGAGCCAAATCATAAGTGTATGTAAGTATACTTGTGAAGACACGTGTGTTTACATTTTAGCCGAAGCTATGTAAGTAAGGTGTTCCTTCGAACAAGTATATCATCTATCCCCCGTGAATAGGATCTTATGTTGAAAGGTAAGGGCTACGTCTTCGCTAGCTCGAAGATTTCTGAGGATTCATAAGGGTGTAGACGGTTGATGGAGATAAACTCATCAAAAATATCTAACAACTTACTATGATTATAAAACTTTAAAGTGCCACTCTCGTTATTTGAATAGGTCCAACTGGCTTCCAACATGATCTTCCGTTTCTGTATTAATCAAACAGTGAGAGAGAAATACTCGAAATTAAATATCGCCACCGAGCAGCGGAGGAATTAAAAGAGATATACATCAAATCCGATAGGGAGTTTGGTCACGTCGAGACTATTTGTTCATCGAAAGTCGGTTTCGGAGTTATGGATGGCTATGGGAGTTTAATGACTTTTATAAGCGCATTCGAGAGTGAAATTCTCACCGCAACACGAAGAAACTACAGCGATAATTCACAATATAGGTGTGAATGACGGCTTTTCGTTCGCAGGAAATGTGAAACAACATGATTCAACTATCGAACTCTCTCGACAAAAACGTCGATGTTTTCTTCAGATTAGTAATGCTCATAGGATCTCATCAAATTGTCAAAATACAAGGTACTCTCGATAGAACTGCGAAGAAAGCAGTAATCGACTATTTGTTATGGTCTTGGGATATTACCTACTAATATATTCATCCATAAAAGAATTAAAATTTCATTTCCCTCGGTTTACAAGAGCCAATATTCAATTTTCTCTTTCCACCACGACAACAAAAAATCTAATTGGATTTTCATGATGCCTTAATTCCTGGAAGATGCCAGACCTCCTCCTCCTCCTTTTATTTTCTGATTTATTAAGCCTTCATAATAGGTTATCGATTCCGGCGTTATTGGAAGTCCAAAGGGTTTGGGCCCTTTGTGCAATCCGAGGTGTACGTCGAACAAGACCAGATATTGGATAATGGGCATAATGGATTCAATCAAAGGCGAAAGTTGGAATATGCAATGGAAAATTCCTTAACAATGACGCCAGCTTGGAGACTGTTTGTAACTTTACCAGCGTGATTTCTCAACGAAGAATTGTCACTGCTACTGAAAAACTGGCCCAATTAATCCAATAATGAAGTTATGAAGAATCTCAGTATGCCACAAAAAATTTCATAATTGAATTGATGTAAAATGATTGTTCAATAACGGTAGTGAGGTTATTGGTATGTATTCATCATGATACCATAGAGTTGTTGAATATTTTCAGTGATTGATTCTATTATATTAATTTTTATTCATATAGTATATTTTACGTAGGGTCACTGTTGAAAATAGGCAAAAACACACGACACACAGCCTCAGTAAATAGCTCGTTACGTACGGTAAACAAATCGCACAGTTTTCGTAAACATTCTGTATATCTTTATTTCGATAAATTTTTTTAAATGTCACCTAGTGTTCCACTTTTTTTCCGAGGAGAGCACGCACAATTTTCGGTAATTGGTCGTAATTAACCCTGTATACTCTCACACTCACCTTTGGTTCTGTTTGGGTATCCACTGTAGGTGATATTGTCCTGGAATGGTCTGACCTCCCATCTGCTGAGGAGATCGATGAGGGAAACTCCACTAGGCGTACTGCATTTGATGGGTTCCCTGATGTCGCATTCAGGGCACTGGATCGGGGGTCCGCACAGATCCTCGAGAGACACCTTGTCCGGAGGAAGTACACCGAAGATGGTTTCCTTTCCCCTTTCTGTTGTTATTCGTGGTGGTAGAGGCATTTTTTGATCGACTTCTGTGTAAAAAATTCTCATTCAGAAAACATTAAAGAAATTATGTCTGTACCTCGGAGGTAAAGGCCGCCATGTCTATTTTCCCAATTTCTCAGGACAGCTGTTTGAAGTCCACACGGTGCTGTACTCCTCTGAGTTGCAATTGGTTGAGGACATAGTACCATATTCCTCAGTGTGAATCAAAAAAAGTTATATCCAATATGGAATCTCAAAAATGGACATAGTGCCCCTTACCTCCCAGGTACAGATATGTAAATTATATGACAATACCGTTGGGACAGGAGCAAACAGAGGCTGCCTCCAAAGATGAATCTTATAATTGTGGCAACCCTGGTGACCTTGCAGTTGTTGTCATGGCAATTTTCAAATATTTCCACGGAATTCTCAATGTCCTACTGAGACTGCTTTTCTGATATATGTATTTTCCTACTCCATCATCTAACTCTAGCTCTATCTGTCGTAACCGTTTTTTTATTAGTTGGAAAACAAAATGTTATGGAAAGTTTCAAATAGAAATTCTTCTTTATTAAAAAATCTGCTGTACAATTTTTATTTTTAAAGCCCTTCCAGTTCCTTTCAGTCCTGTTCATGTAATAGTGTAAAATGAAGTATTTCTCGAAAACTTTACAACTAAACCTCCACGTACGACCAACAAATCCCTAGCGACCTATCAAGTCTCAAATAATATTTACTGTCCGTACACTCACCGTTCATCTGAAACTCTCCTCGGGTGGTTTGGAGTTCGTTCTTGCTTATACAGTAGTATTTATAGCTCAGATCCGCGGGAGTTATCCTCGTTATGTTCAGCTGCATCCGGAATCTGTATCCGTTTCTGTCCAGGGAGTTGTCAGTCCGGTATTTGTCTCCGTTTTCCAGGAGGTGGCCGTCAGAACGCTCCCAGTATCTGGATGACGGAAATGAAAATGGAAATATGATTACTTGTGCAAAGTGGAAAAACGTATAAGTCCGATATTTTTCAATAGGATTGAATGGAATGATAAACAGTGAACTCCCCGAAGCAAAGATTACAAGCTCAAAATATATCACGATATCAAATAATAAGAATAATTGTAATAATAGTTCAAATAATATAAGCAAGGGGGCCAACCATCATCCGAGGTCTTGGTGAGAGACACCACTTTCCTTGAGCAACCGGTGCGAAACTACCCGGTATGGTTCCCTCTGATGTTGGCCGGGGCTAACCCCCGAGATACTCTGGAACTCAGGTTCCCAACACATGGGGAAGAGGCCTCGACAACCGACTCACATGGATGGGGTGTCCAGGCAAGGGCAAGGGTCCTAAATGAGAATTTTCCAACTGATAGCGACTGCGGCGCTTTGAGTGGACCGATGAATTGAAGGACGCCCTTTTGCATGCCTATAACACTAGTTGCCCACCCGAGGGAGACACATGGCAAGAATACATGCCCTGCGGTGCGAAAATCTTCCAAAGCAATCCGCCTGCACCGAACAAAAACTCTGGGACTATGTATCCCATCTGTAGACCCGAGAGATTCCATTGAGCCTGCTAACGAGGTGGTAGAAGTTCCCTGCAGTGCGAAAATGTTCCAAAGCAATCCGCCTGCACCGAACAAAAACTCTGGGACTATGTATCCCATCTTTAGACCCGAGAGATTCCATTGAGCCTGCTAACGAGGTGGTAGAAGTTCCCTGCAGTGCGAAAATCTTCCAAAGCAATCCGCCTGCACCGAACAAAAACTCTGGGACTATGTACCCCATCTTTAGACGAGAGAGATTCCATTGAGCCTGCTAACGAGGTGGTAGAAGTTCCTGCCACGAGTTGGTCAGACTCAGGAGGAGGCTGTAATCACACTGCCAATAGAGATTATCAGAACACGCAGAGTGCTTCATGTACCGAAGCACCTGAAGCCACAACAACTGGCTCAAGTGGATACGGGGGTTCGGGATATCCTGACAGAAGAGGCTGATATCTGGCAAATCAACACCGCGGTGTACAGAGCCGCTCAATGGCTGTCCCGAACGAAGAGAGGAAATCCTTTTCATTCGATTGGGTAGCACGAGCGACGAGTATGAAAGATGGAAGGTAAGATCAAGTTAGCGAGGCAACACGCGTCTCATATCCAATGTGTGATGGATTATATGGTGGCCAACAAGGAGTTAAAATTGTTTTTTCCGTTAACCAGCTGTCGTCCCCTTACGAACGACAGCCCTCAAACGTCGAAACTTGTGCGAGCCAAGGATTAACGAGGTCTTACCTTTTAACGTGCGATTCCTAGCACTTTCTCGGGCCATCAGATAAAAATCTGTAGTCGCTAAGGATTCGAACCTAGCCGACCAGCAATCAATGGTTTCGAACGCGAAAGTCTCAACCACTGAGCTACATGGCCCTTAGCAGTGCTATTGACCATCAAACGGCACTGCCTTGATAGGATACGAGTTCAAGTGGCTACAAAAAAGTCACTGGTGAGGCAAGTTAGAAGCATCGTGGAGAACTTCCGCGAAAACCCTTCTGGAAGGATATTTGTGAACATGCGCAACCACTGAAATTAGACACTCCAGCCCTAGCGCAGTTCGGGGCTTTCTGTGGGGGGACTAGATAGCCAGAGCTCAATAAACTGCACAACCTGATGAAGCCCGTAAGATGTTCGACGAGCTCTCAAGGGCACAAAAAACGTGGCTGCCCCAGGTCCTGATGGACTGGCAAAATACTGGTGGAATCAATTTCCAAGCAACCGTCACCATTTGACCAGAGTTTTTGACTAATGGCTGAATGTAAAGGTGCTGATTTTTGTTTCTTCAAATACCACTGAGGGTTGCTCGTTTTGAACGAACCGATCAGGACGGGTCCATTTACTGGCCACCACGACCTTTGGATAAAAAAATATACTTCACTTTTACTTCTAAGATCATATTGAAATATTACTGACTAAGCAGAAGACGATAATGCGTTTTTGCTAGCTCTCTCAAGTGAGAAATCGAATACAAAAATAATTGAATTTCTAAAGCATAGCCGCTAGCATATAAAATAAGAGTTAAAAGTTTTGCAGCTATGTGTAATGAAATGCCTTCAGACTGAGCCAGACAGTGAACCCGAAAACAGAAAATCTGATCGGTCATCTGAAGATTTTGGAACACATTTCCTTAAAAGCCAGGCGTGTCAGGCTCTCTAATAACCTTGGTAGCACCCCTCGAAAGAAGCACCTGAAGAGAAAAAAAATCTATATAGTCTCAGATAGCCCAAGAGCCCTGAAATCTTTGAAATCATACACTTTCGAGTCTAAGCGGACTTGGAACTGCAAATAATCCCTAAAACAACTGGCAACAAACAACTAGGTCACTTTGATGTGGGTGCTAACTAAAACAACTGGCAACAAACAACTAGGTCACTTTGATGTGGGTGCCAAGTTACAAAGGTATTAGAGGCAACGATGACGTGGATTGCCCTGCCAAAGGGGGGGCAAACACAAGCTGCTAGCATAGAAATCAGGAGTGGAAAAGTGAGCAAAACCCTGCTGTGCACCACTGGATAGAGTGCTTGCTATATTAGTTCGCCAATCAAAATGAGCACACTCTTGAACTGCATGAATGCACCAGATATTATGAGAAGATGTTTAACTTTAATTTTAACTTTAATTTATATTATTTTTGACGTTAAACACACCCCGTATTTCTATATCGAACATCTTTATTTCATGAGTATAATAACCTATATATAACTATGTTATCTAATGTAATGTCCATAAAACTCCGTCGCCTCCATAAAAATCCCTTGCCAAACCCCAAAAAAGATTAATATACTCCGAAACGCTAACTTATATCGCAAAGTTGATGAAATTACTCACCGCAGTGGTTCTGGAAAGGCCTCAGTCTCGCATTCCAGCACAGCTGTCGACCCATTCGCCACCCCCAGCATCTGATTGGAAATGCGGATGAGGGGAGGGACTATGGGAAGAATATTAATGGATTATTAGTAAAATAATTTCGCTGCATACGAGGCCGGGAACTATATAATCAAAACTGAATACAAAAATGGGTACTAGGCGTGAATCGAACCCAGGGCGCTGGTTTTTTGGTAGAGTGCACCGATAGGTCCAGTATATTATAAAGGGCAAATATGTGTACGTACGTACAGGGTGTTCTCTATCACCACCAACTGGAATCTACTCCCCTTGGTCTCCTGCCGCGAGTAAGGCGGTTTGGATGGAAGGGGTGGAAGTGGGTGGTTGTGGGTAGCAAAATTTTCGAAATCTTCATGTCTATCGTTTTCTATCACAAAAGGACTTTTCTAAAAATTCTAGATTTTGCCAAAATATTCTAGAATTATCTAGAACGATCTAATATTCAGAATTGTTAAAATGCTATGAGGTGATCATCTAGAATGTTCTTTAATACTCCAGAATGATCTGAAAAATCAAATTCAATTCGAAAACTTTAAAATGATTTACCATAGTCGGTCATTATCCAGAATACTCCTAATTGTTCCAGAATGTTCTTTAATAGTCCGCAATGATCTAGAATAATCAAATCAATATCAATATACAATGTGACCCGAGGGGGAAACCGCTGGGAAATTTTGGTGTACATGTCTTGCGTATTAGTGGTATTACTCGGGTATTAGTCCGGAATTTAGGAATTATTATTGGGCATTACACTGGAAAGAGAGGTATTACTCGAGCATTACATGGTTATTACAGAAAATTATTGCACAATTACTGCACAATTATAATCCTTTCAGGGCAAAAAAAAGGTCTTCAAAACATTGGAAAACTACTATCTATTTTTGTATACTCACAGTGAATTTCCACGAGGAAAGTCTGATTTGCCTGTGGGGGAACCCCATTATCAGCTATACACATGTAGGTTCCCATGTGATCCCGATTTATTTGTGTGAGATTCAGTATTGACCCAGAGGCCTGAACATCTGGAAACCATCATAAATATTTTAGACGATTATAGAACTAAAAATTGTGCACAAATAGAAAGAGATTAGAAGTTGGAAAATTACCATTTTTTAAAATAATATCGCTCTCAAGAAAACATTTCAAACGTTAATGTTTTGCTGGACAAAGGGACTGGTGTTCATTTTCCTGCACCTAGTGCATGAACGTAGAAAAAATGTTGTATGCAACTTGTATGTTCCAAAATGTCATGTACATACCAAAGAAAATTTATTCATAGTTCATATGAACGTAAGTCAGCAAACACATCGATCTACAGGGTGTTGAAATTTCAAGAATTTGTTCAGTGTTCTAAAAAATGAGCACTAATTTGGGATATAGATTGCGCTCTACGGCTCACATTAGTGGACATGCCAAATGGTTGTCATTTTTCTTTTTCTCCCCCCCCCCGAACTTTTTTTGTAGTGGGCCGCTGATAAATTCTTAATTACAAAATAAGTTTTGTGTTTTGTTCAGAATATTTTTCTTAAAGGGAAATTCCGACGAAGGATTGCCTGCGCCCTTCCAAGTATTTTGAAGTTTCTGCTAGTCACCTTGAACATGATAGGAAGGTCAAAAACCCAAAAAATCATGTCAAGAATCGGATTTCCTCCACAAAATCAAACTTTCAATCAATATGATAGGAACATTAATGCCCTGATGGTGAAGAATCACAATATTTTGGAGGAAAGACCCTTACAGTTTTACGTTGTAGCAAATGCAGAGTGAATAGCAGGAACTGTAATGACCTTTTCGAATTAAAGCTCGCGTTTCTCAATCTGCCTGACAGGTGATAGTCAACTGTATTGTCAAAATCATGCCAAAACAACCAACAGCCACGAAGTAATGAGTATAGTTGAAGCACCCGCAAATCTGATCAAAATTATGTAGCTATTGCAATGCAAAATGCAACAGCTAATGGTAAAAAAAGCGCGCGAAGAGATACCATTGGTTGGTGATAAGTTTGCGCATGCCCGTGATCTTCCCAATGACACTGTAGGCGTATAATAAAACGACCACTGATAACAACTGATAATCTGTGTATTTATGACTATCAGTGACACTCCAATATTATATCTTCAATTATGAGAGGGAGCAAGTTATTTGTAGTTATTGCGGCCGTTTTGATTGAAATATGGAAACTTGGATAATGGTAAATATTTCCTTGTCAGAGTTCTTTTTTTATTTGCAGCAAATACTGCACTTTAGAGCTCTTAAGTTAAAAACGTATTGCTATTATTAAAATAGTGCGCAAGCCCCTTTGGACTCAGGCGGAGAAAAATGTTCGTAACCCCTGAAAAATACATTTAGGAACACCCTGTATACAAAAGGTTTTTTTTCCAAATTTCATTTACTTTTCCATTGATATTGGTGAGGGGAACACATAGAGTAATTTTCCGTAATTTTTTTTGGTTTTTCCCTGGCCTAAGCGACTCACCTTGCCAAGCTCCCCGATTGATGGGTCGGTTGTCGAGCCTCTGCCACGTTATCCTGGGGGTGGGGACGCCGGTGGCGGAACAATGGAGACGGACGTGTTCGCCCTCGTGCACGACGATCGGTCCCATGGGGCCGGACTGGGAGCCTGAAAAAAATACGGAGGATCACGAGATGTTCGACATGATCGAGATTAGTTGTCCGGCAGCAGCAATTCATTTTCGTTTTGTTTGTATAACTCTGCCTTCACTGATTTTATTCGATACTCGATCAAATCAGTAAAATCGACAATATCGAAGTACCCTTCTCTCCAAATATTTCCACCGTGTGGAAAATATGAGGCAAACATCTGACAGCTAATACCACGACGGACATTGAATTGCATCTGACAGATATTTGTGCAACGTTATTCCAAGAAGACTCGGGGTTGCAATTGCTTATTAGAATTATACAGCAAATTATCCTTCATTTGGAGGTTCTTGCCGCTCGTCACTGACGTCAGTGACAGGGTAGATCAGACAACATTAAAGTCGTCCTGCCCCAACCCAATGAATTATAATCCACTGTATAACTAATATTTCCTCACAAATGAAACAGCGACTTACAGTAAAAGTCAGTCGCAGCGCCAACCGCGGTGAAACCAATAAGCAATCCTCGGTATAAGCAAAGACACCAGGAAGTGAACAGAGTTCGAGAATTTTTGCCGGAGAGTATCAAATAAATCAAATAGTAAAATATTTCCACCATGTGTTGTATTTTCCCATCAGTTACCATCAGTTATAATTATTTGAGTGGAAAACGGCAATAGTATTACAGGGTGATTCAAAATTAGATATAGACGCAATCAGACATTTTTCTAGGGAAACTCAATAATAAAAACATACAGTACGATAAATACCTAGGCATTTCAGAATGCATTTCATTCCTAAGCATTGATAGAAAAAACAGATTGAATAAATGGATATTTGGAACACATTTCAAAAAAATACCCGATACACAACAAAGTTGGCAAAACGCGCGTAGAAAAAATAGGCATGGTTTGGATATTTTTGGAATTTATCCGTACCGTGATGAAATATACAGGGTGTATCTTAAATGATGTCAATAATCTCAGGAGGTGATTCCTTGTCACATTTTAAGAATATAAGTTCATATAAACTTGTGTCCTAACTTGCTTAGTTTCCGTGTAACGAGGTTTCAACTGCGACGCCACTAGAATTAAAATTCAAAATATACTTAATTTTATGAAAACGAAGCAAGTTAGGACACACGATTATATAAACTTTTTTTGACAAAATGTGACAAGGAATCACCACCTGAAGTTAATAATAAATTATTGTCCGGATTTCTTAATTTCGAATCGAGATTTTTAACTACTTGCAGATCGTGGTATTTTCATTCCATACGTTTCCATAGTTACAAAATTCACGGTAAATATAGAAACGTCAGTTTGACGGCTCAAATGACACTGATTGTTGCAAAATTAATCATTTCAGCAGAACACAGATTTAGCCCAAATGTTTTCTTGAAATAGTTTGATCAAATATACCTGCGAAATGCGAAATGCAAAAACTGTCACCTTGCTAGCCACGGTAATAATAATGATAATAATAATAATAATACCTTTATTTTCCATTGGACAATTGAAAATTGTATGGGAATCGTCAAAACAAGTGGGTAAAATAGAACAAAAGTGAACACACAAATAATTTAAGACTAAACGATTACATCTAAAAGACAAACACAAAAAGAAAAAAAAAAAAAAAAGAACGTAGATAAAGTTTTAAATTTGTAAATATTCCTCTACTGAATAGAAACATTGTGTCACTAAAAATTCCTTCAATTTTTTTTTGTTTCACACTTTTTTATTTCATCTGGCAATGAATTGTAAATTCGAGGAGCCATAGCTCTAGTAGAATTGTAATGAATTTTTGTACAGCTGAAAGGAATATAAAAGTGCTTCTAAGAAAAATAGTTTTCATGGCAGCAAAGTAAAAGTAATTTTTTAAATACCCACTGCATTTTGTCAGAATATTATCACTGAAAATCAGTGGCGCAGACAGCCAACAAATTACTACCGTCATTCATAACATCCGGCTGACGAAAAAAAAATTGTTGTAACTGATAAATTGTGTTCAACCCCCCCCCCCCAAACTAAAATCCTGGCTGCCCCACTGCTGGAAATTCAAAGGTCAGTGTTGGCCATCTACTTATAACCTGCTTTCGATACTCTGTAAATTATCGTGATCGTGCAATGTTTCTCACCTAATAACTAACTATTTGATTTTATTTTCTGAGACTAATTTTTTTTATTTAGTTTTCCATATCTCCTATATATGTTTATCAATAAATGTAAGTTTTCTTCTAGATTTGAAAAAATATGGTAGCTAGGACTGATAATTGAAAAATTGGTAAGAAAAATTACTCAAAGGAGTGAGAGGAGGTGCCTCAAAAATTATAATCATCGACAGATTAAATTTCCAACAAAAACTAACCCCAAACCTCTCCTAGCGGACCGGGAAATAATTTCGAAACACCTAGAGGCCAGTAGAGATAGACATTAAAAATCGAAAATTTAACAAAAATAATAATAATAAGTTTTCAATCTTTGGTCAAGTGAATGGTACATCGAAAAAGCAATAAATCTCAGTTTGCAACCTGTTCCGAAATCCGGAATATTATTATTATTATTATTATTATTATTATTCATATCACGAATCAAATTTGCAACCAATTTAAGTGTACGGATTTTTTTTTAACTAATGTTTTTCTTTGATATACCACAAGAAAAAATTTCAAAAGTTGTGCAAACTTGACAGATACATCGGAAAAATATTCCGAGCAGTTGTGCAGATTGCAACCTTTTACGTTGACCGAAACATGTTTATTCATATATTTTTTTAATTCGTGGTAATTTTTTTAAAATCTGTACAAAAGTTTTGAAACTTTTTCGCAAATTTTGAAAACATCTATTCTGATGCATTCACAAATTTGTAAAATTAGATTTTTTCATCATTCAAGTTCCGGATCGTGTACAATATCGTGTACAGTATTTTCAAAATTTGCAACGGTTTCAAAACTTCCGTTTTGTTATTCCGGGACCAACTTTATCAAAAAAATTACCGCGAATCAAAATAATATATAAATAAACATGTTTTCGGTCAACGTAAATGGTTGCAAATTTTTTTTTTATTCTGACTCACCCGTACTATGTTTCCGATTCTCCCAACCCTAAAAAATGTTCAGGAGATTGGACAAATATTTCTATATGTTGTAAAAAACTATAGGTGTCAAACGCTCACTTGTTTATTCACTGGTCCGAAGAAAATATGAAGGAAAATATGACCACATACCATCCTAACTACGTCACTGGTTTACTAAAATAAAAAGAAAGTAACTTCACATTATGACGTTAATAAACCTTCGTTAGTGTACCAAGTTTAATTTTTTTCCAACGGACAAAAAAAAATAATTCAAATTTTTTTTCGTACTTTTGACACCCTGTATCTCAGAGGGGATGCATTTTAGGACATACCTTGATAGAAATTTTTCACCTCATGGTGAGGTGAGGAGTCCGTATTTGGATTTTGTCGGTCTTATGCTGACTCACCCTGCTCTCTTGGTATTGCTACTGACAATACTTATATAAATACACAGCAATAATAATCACCTTGATTGAAACAGTTATTTGAAGGAGCAGGTATTAACAACACACTTATAATTATACTTTTTGTAATCTGTTCAGATGAAACTTACGCAAAACGACTCCTATTGTGTCAACAATACTGAACAATCATTGCTGTCATGACAGAAACTGAAGGGACTTCCGCCTACTAGATGAAGTCTGTTTTTGAGGAACAGGCATTTTTATCGCTCAGACGTCATATTTAAATGGGTTTATTTCTACAGGAGTTGATTTATCGATACAAATACCTCAGACGGAAAGATAGCCCTTATATCATCATCGACAGATTCAATTTCCAATGAAAACCAATCCCGAAGCTTTCCTAGCGGACCAGGGGAATTTCCTGCTTCGGAAGTAGATTCGAAAGCATCTAATTCACGGTTGAACACCGCCTTCATCGGTGCGAAACTCTCCGACATTTCCGAGCAGTATTTGCCGCAAAACATACGGTAATAAATCAACTGTGAGAACAACACTTGAACGACGCGAGATTTTGCGTCACGTCACGGCCACCTGCGATTGTTGTCGGATTGCAGCACACGAACCGCTGCTGTGTAGTTGGTTAGTTATCAATCTTCGTGCATTTTTGTTTTGATATTTTTGATTCTTGCGTACCTACCTAGAGATGTTATTGACGCGAGGGATATATTACCCGAATTTCGGTATATCTGCTGATGTCATATAACTGCCTATTATTTATGATATTCTCAACTAAAACATACCTATATTAGGTATCTCATACTCACCGTACCTACCCATACAACTACAAATCAACTAAGTAAATTCATGTTCCAAGATGTAGATTATCGCACAATCAAAGATTTTCTCCACAACCTTCACAGAATTTCCAAATTCTGAAATCATATTTGATAACAGAAAGGTGTGAATGTTACCTTTCTCGTGATATTGAATAAATATTCTAAAAAATTTGCTGTCTTATGCATTTTGCGTGTATTTCATTCAATCACTTGTATACGATTGAATATTCTGACATTGTTGTAGCCATAATTACGTTAGCCTTGACTGGCATCATAGTGACAAGATGTGAAATGAAATGTCGAAATAATTTTTCGTTTGCTTTCCATTTGATTATATGTGAAATTTGTGGTTGTGGAGAAA
>OY282600.1:889963-1022073 GCA_958298965.1 Chrysolina haemoptera
AATTATACATGTTGATGTAACCGATGCGAAATGCGCCAGACAGATTAATGGGACGTGAGCGACGTCGCAGTACCAAATAATTCGATGAAACATGATATGAGAGAGCCCGCTAATTCGTTTTAGATGTCAATTACAGGTTTTATGCAGCCGCGTTCGCATGTTTTAAATGCGATTCTGAAGCTCGTGCACATCCAATTAGCCTCAATCTGATTTTCTTAATGGCTTTAGGTATAATGTCGATATTGTGTTCGTCGATGTCTCACTTGATAATTAACCGTTTTCGTACGTTTGGTGAAACATCTCGAGGCGAACGACAGAGCTTTCATTAAGTAGTACCCAAGCAGCATTTTTCCGGCTACCGACTGAATTTGTACCAAATGTGACGACAGATTTGGTACAAATATAAGACATTAATTGACGGTCGGCAAAAGACGTCGCACTGTCGTCCGATAGTTTATCAAAAAGTGGAAGTTGTGTATGCAACGACGGCTGGACGTCATCGTTGAAATGCGTCAATAAATAAGGAAGTTATAAGGGCATGAAATTTGAAAAATATGCCGTTCAATCAAGCGACCAATTCAATTTCAGAACTTTTATCAAAATTCGGAATCAACCGCTGTATCCAGGCCGCTGTCAAAATTTCATCGAAATCATAAATAAGAAAATCATAAGATAATAAAATTTGAAATATATATATTAATGGATTTCCAGGAAAATGTCCTTTTATTTCATAATATTTTTTTTTCATTTATCAACAGATTTTGATGAAATTGTGGTTAGTGATATTTCGAGACTCCCTGACTTCATTAATAAATGTATATATAGAAAGAAAGCTAAGAAAATTTCCTACAAGATGATGTTATTGTTTGCTGGCCTAACAGTTCGCTTGTATAGGTGTTATAGGTGGTTTTGTGTGCTAGGATGCTGGATTCGTGCCATACAATTTTTGTTGCACATTTATCTTTGTTTTATGGTACACCGTGTATCCGAACATATTCGAATCATACATTTTCGGAATCAGCATTATATTTTGAGTATATCGGTGGTAATTTCGAGTGAATCTGATGAATTTCGATTTTTGGCCATTTTTAAGGTATAACCCTTTGATGTTTTTTCGGCTGAAAATTCATTTTGTGTCGATCGACTCGAAAATCACAGCATATACTAATTTCGGCATGCTGAATCGATTGGCATTCGCAGAATTGCTGTATCTCGATTCGGTCGCCGGATGAAAATGTTATCTGGAGGTTGCAGGTGCCCTTTTCCCGCCAAAAAAATTTCTGATTTAAATTTATCATTTTTCATTTTTCGAATACTGTGTTATGTTGAATTGATAGCGTAGAATACGGAAAAATATTGAAAATATTCTAGAATTTTCGGAAGTATTTTTCGTTGGCGGTTTTATGTGCTAGGATGGCGGATCCTAGCGCACCTTTTACAATTTTCGCATTTTGCGACCATAACGAGACACATTCGTTAAAAGCATAGGTGTATAGAAAGAAAGCTAAGAAAATTTCATACAAGATGATGTTATCGTTCGCGTGCCTCACAGTTCGCTTGTAGGTGTTATTCATAACATCCAGCTGACGAAAAAAAAAAAGCTCTGGTAACTGATACATTCTATGTTCAGCCCCCCCTCCAAAATGAAACCCTGGCTGCGAATTTCCTTCACAAAATCAAACTTTCAATCAATATTTTCAGCGTATATCCGTACAAGCCACGGGGTGTAATCGCGTCTTCAAAAACTCACGAACCCCCAGTTATTGACTAATATTTCAAACTATTTCAACTGAGTAAATAAAAACCATCGCGTGTGATATAGAATGCCAGATGATGAGCGTCGTCGACAATACGGAAAAAGAGCTTGCCGGTGACATCTCGATATGGGATTTTTATTAATGCGCCCGAATGATGGGAAAATAAATACCGAGAATTCCATGCCGTTCGTTCACATGAACAGCAAATACATATTTAGTAGCGGGGCGGAGGTGGGGTGAGCCTCGGTGACGGCTCTCGATTTGATGAAACGATTGATCAGAAATCCAGGACAGTAGCATGTTGAAAAATAAGTCTTGATGCGTTTCCAAGATACTGATTATCAAATATGTACTAAATAATGTCAAATTCGTTAAAATGTTAAAAGCTTTGATAAAAAAACTGCCCCCCTGAAATTTTTACTGGCGGCGCCCATGAACACACATAATGCAGTTTTGATTGAGAAACCCGAAACCTAATCTTCTCGTTATTGAAAATTCAGTAAAAGTTATGATCTTACCTGCGATGGATGGTGGTATGAGATACTTCGTGATATTCTTTTCCGAAATTTTCCAGGCAGTGACCCCAGGGATTCCTGGAGTTCCATGGGTGCCAGGTTTTCCTGGTCGTCCTCGTGGACCTGTCAAGCCTCTCTGACCTGGTGGACCAATAGGCCCCGCTGGACCCCGTTCTCCTTTCAACCCTGAAAATGAGAAAAAACGATAAACTCCATGCTCTCCGAAAAATAAGATAAAGAAAAAGGGTTCAGTCATGTTGCTTGGAAAGGAAATCTCTTCCTTGAAATAGGTTCAATATATTTATATTGAATATTGTTATATTTTTTCTAGCCTCTGTACTGACGGATCTAACAGTATTATAGTCCGGATACATACTATGCTTGTTAATATTCAAATACATGATATATTTTTGATACGACCGACATGTCTATCTAAAGGGAAGAGAGTTCCGAGAGTTATATCATCTGCCGGTAGCTGTTTCGTTGTTTACAACTCGTCAGGACAACTTTATTGGAGCTTTCGAAATCAAAACGAATGCACTCTGAATTAATACCTCACAGCAAAGAGAGTATTTAACGAAAATAAACTCAGTTTCAAATTAAGTTAAAACTAGTGACTGCAGATTTCACAAGTTACTCTTCCAAAATAAATTATTTCATTGGATTTTAGATTCTAAAATATTTTCAACTCTCGTTGTTCCTTTTTCCGCTCCAATTTGTTATCACCAAGGGAACACCTGCAACCAGCAATTCAGAATTATAGAACAGTCGTGGTTGCAAACTCAACGATTCAGAAATATATTTGGTAAGCTATTGGTGGGGAAAGGTAATTTCCTTATTCAAAAAGGACAGACAATATTCCTGAATGTCAAATTGAATTTCTTAATGACAAGATCAAAATTATTATACAGTATAATGAATTCATGATCCATAATTACCTTGTAATCTTGACTTTTAAATTTTGTTTCCTTCTATAGTAGGCTGAGAATTTTTCTATACATTTTCGTATTATGTTAGACTGTCATAGTGAAACCCCTTTCACTGAGAGGTGCAATTTTTCTCCACAATAGCAAGACATGAACTCTGGAAATTCTCAGTATCTAACAAAGAGAAACACAGAAAGAAAATCCACTTCCAATGAATAAATCAATATCTTCTCTCAATGGTGCAAATCATGTTATCCCTTGAATAAATTCAGTAGAATATTGAATTTCATTGTAAACATAAATTCTTGGACCGAATGTTTCGAACTCATTTAGGATATTAAAAATTCGGGTGAGTACCCTCTCCGAAAAAGTGATTCGATTAGAGATAAAACGGGGCGGAAACAAATTATCGAAAAGCAATTATGTTGGAACAGGGGAAAATATCCAAAGTGATTCAACAGTCCATTTCAGAAACGAAGGAGACGTAGATGAATTAATTGAAAAATTATAATCAAATATCTCCACTTCAACAAGCGGAATTAAATTTCCTTCAATAATGAGAATACGAGAAATTATATTTGGTAAATATTCGGTTAGAGAGAGCTCGAATTTCCAAAAAAAAAATTTCAACTTACAGCAACTTTTGGCGGTCACGACTGTTTTCGAAGATACAGGTCCATTTTTTTGTGGATTTTCACCATTTGACAGACCAAATATCTGTTATTAAAAATTCACAAAATAGGTATGCCCATTTTTTTATCGAAACCACACATGCACTTATTTACTTGTATTCAGTACCTTTTTGGAGAAAAAACCACCACTTTTTGAAAAATTCACCATTCTTCAAAATGTTAACAAATTGTGATCAACATTGAATGATTGATATTTTTTATTCATCAAGTTGGTATTACTTTTATATTCGATTTTCGTCGGATCTCGTTCACGTTTTATGTTAGGTTAGGCTCGCTTCGATCGCCCTTATTACGTACCGACCTAACTGCACACAGATCCAATCTATTAAGGCAAAAGAAGGGAAAACAACCTAACCCACCCAACTAACGTACCCTACTTAACCACCTAAGCTACCCTAACCAAACCTAAGCTAAAACGTAAATAAAAGTAAGTGCTCGCTGCGCTCCCCGTCATTAGGCTCACTTCGCTCGCCCTTAAGCTCAAATATTTCATTAAATTTGATATTTATTTCGAAAACGATGTTAGCCGAGATCTCACGAGAGTCGACGCAAGAACAATATCATATCCATGAATCCATGATACCAACAGTGATAACTAAAAAACACCAAGAATTTAGTGTTGGACAATGAACGTTCTATTATTTATCAACGTTTTGAAGAAGAGTGAACTTTTCAAAAAGTGGTAGTTTTTTCTGCAAAAGAGTACTGAAAACAAACAAATAAGTGCGTGTGTGGTGTTTTGGTTGAAAAAGGACATATTTTGTGAATTTTTAATAACAGAAACTCGATCTGTGAAATGGTGAAAATCCACAACAAAATGGACCTCTGTATCTTCGAAAATAGTAGTGGATTTTTTGTAGAGGAGACCAAAATACGTAAGTTGCAAGAATTTGGCTGAATTTCTTCAAACTTTCGATTAATAAGAATTGATATATTGTGAGAAACATCAACATACCTACAGAATCGGAAACTTTTCATCTGGGGTATGGTGGTTTTATTTTTATGAGAGCGTGAAGGAAGAATAGCTTGCTATAATGTTGAGAGAGCATTACAATTTCTCCTCTAGTCGTTCGAGGAAGGGATATCGACGTGCGCTGTGTGCGGTGTGTCGCATTGCCAAAGTAGTGTGTCTCTCTTATTTATGTGGTATTATCATATCATTGCGTTCCTTTCCTTGACTTCCTTGTTGCTAGCGTAGATTCTTTCTATACCCCAGATGAAAAGTTTCCGATACTGTATAGGTAACCCATTTTAAAGAGTAAAATTTTTACTTTCGGCTCGAAATATCAAGTCATATATAATATTTATCAGAGCTAGTTTCTATTGCGCCTGATTATCAGGAAACACTTGGCACTATGAGACAGCAGAAAAACTGAAATTCCATCAAGGGTCGGCGTATCTTTTATGAAACAGAGGCGGCGAATAATTTTTTTTTCATGGTATAATAAATATTCATTAGTATATAATCTTGTCGATGGACAACGATTCGTGCTGATTCCATTATAACCATGCGTATTTGAAATCGCAATCAATTAAAATGTTTCGCAAAGTATCTGACGATTTATAAACATAATTTGGAGATTCACGTAATTTATCGTGGATCATTTCTAATGTCGACGCCTTATTTTCTCGATAAGACTCACACACAGCTGTGTAATTAGCATTAATGAATATCTATATAAGTATCTATCCTGTAGTCATATAAACTTAAAATAGCACCTACCATTAATTCCGTCTCTACCATCCTTCCCTGGTATTCCATCTTTCCCAGCAGCACCATCGTATCCATTTCGGCCCGGTCGCCCATACAGACCAGGCTCTCCTGGAAGACCATCTCGCCCATCCAGCCCCGGTCGCCCCTGTTCGCCCTTTTCGCCGGGTAAGCCTGTACCTGAAAATGAAGATTTCTGGTGCATTCGAAAAAAAAATCAAGAATCCAATCAGCAGTTCCCTTCACCATCAAGCTCAAGCTTCACTCCACCAACAACTTTTTTATCGAAGGCAAAGTATCAGACAATTTTTCAGCATGTGAAGTGAATTCAATAAATATCATGTCATGTGGAATTGGCCACACTCGGCAAAAGCCTAATATGAGAAAAACTCGCCCACTTCTTGTCAATTTCAAGGGTTCTTCTTCACAGTTGGGTTCTAACTTTTCAGTTGTTTCTTTTTTTTTTTTTTTTTAGTTTCATTGTTTCTTTAAAACTTCAGGGCGGCTTTGTATATCTTCGTGGAAGTTAGAGTCAGCAACCGTTTTTGTCTTTGCTGCATTTTTAGAAATCTATTTTCCACATGGGCAGGTGTTCTAGAAGTTACATTGATACAGGCTATAATTTCAAGGGTTTCAACGCACTGAGGCAGCTGTGAAATGGTTAGGCCCAGGTTTCGTTTAACTGAAATCAGATATGGAAAAAATGTTGCCATGGCAACAGTTGCTATGGTAACGATCAAACAAAAATACAATTCCAATCTTGCAAAAATGCGTGGTTGCCGTGTTATCTGCTTAATGTTGAAAAGGGGAACATGAAACATGAAAATTGAAAAATGAAAAATGTGATTTGTTTGTTATATCTAACAGAAAATAACTACGCCACGCTGGACATTGAAATACATCTGATACATATTGTGAAAATACCCTAACTGAAAAGAAAAAAATCTGAAAGTGAAAATTTGCCTTTTCATTCAAATAGTTGATTTTTCAATCACACAAAAATCACAGAAATCGTTCAGTTCATTGATGCAAGAGTCGCTTCTCTCGCATTTTATCTTCAATAAGTACATTTTTGTGGACGAAAATCTATTTCGCTTTGCCAAGCTCATCAGGGAGATGAATTGGACAGCAGGCTCTTCAGAAGCAAAGCGGGTTGCTGCGCTCGCACGTCTTGTGTGGCCACCTTTTTTTATGACTGATTTCGGCTAAACTAAAGCAAACAACTTGGCAAAACATTTCCGCAAAACGGGAATAGGAATTTTGTTTAGGTACTCGTTACCATATCAAAGGTTGCCATGGCAACAATTTTTGCATAACCGATGTCAGCTAAACTCTATATGACCCAACCAGCAACCACTCTCCACCGCCACCGCCACCAACGAAACAAAAATAGAAAACAAACCTTGCACGCCTTTATCACCTTTTGCCCCTTTCGAACCAGTGAAGCCTATAAAAATAATATAAATAAAAGTTGATGAAAAATAAAATGGTAAAGGGTCGTATATATAAACAGACCTTTTGGACCGGGAGCTCCTTTATAACCAGGAAAACCTCGATTTCCTAAAAATACACAAATACAGAAAAATAGGAGAATTTATAATGAAAGAAGTAATAACCAATAAATAATAAAAATACTATTTAAACTGATACTTCTGATATGATACCAATTGTCCGTTCAAGACCTTACCCATATCTCCAGGAATTCCAGGAAATCCCCTCATTCCTGGATGGCCCGCCTCTCCCTTGGGCCCCGGTGGACCTTGTGGTCCTGACACTTTGGGGCAGAACTCTTGGACCTTCTGGCAATATCCCTCTAGGGCTTTTTCCTGAAAGAAAAAAAGTGTTTGAAGCCTTTCAATGAGAAATCGATCAGATGCTGAATCCTACCGCACTTTTACATTTTTCGCATTTTGCGACCATAACGAGACACATTCGTTAAATACATAGGTATATAGACAGAAAGCTAAGAAAATTGCCTACAAGAGAATGTTATTTTTTGCTGGTCCAACAGTTCGCTTGTAGGTGTTTTACATTTTTCGCATTTTGCGACCATAACGAGACACATTCGTTAAATACATAGGTATATAGACAGAAAGCTAAGAAAATTGCCTACAAGAGAATGTTATTTTTTGCTGGTCCAACAGTTCGCTTGTAGGTGTTTTACATTTTTCGCATTTTGCGACCATAACGAGACACATTCGTTAAATACATAGGTATATAGAAAGAAAGGTAAGAACATTTTCTACAAGAGGAGTTATTGTTTGCTGGCCTAACAGGTAGCTTTTATAGGTGTTATAGGTGGTTTTGGGTGCTAGGATGCCGGATTCGTGCGCTACAATTTTTGTTGCACATTTATCGGTGGTAATTTCGAGTGAATCTGATGACTTTAGATTTTTGGCCATTTTCAAGAGGTATAAAATAACCCTATGATGTTTTTCCGGCTGAAAATTCATTTTTTGCCGATCAACTCAAAAATCACAGCATATACTAATTTCGGCATGCTGAATCGATTGGCGTTCGCAGAATTGCCCTATCTCGATTCGGTCGCCGGATGAAAATGTTATCTAGAGGTTGCAGGTGCCATTTTCCCGCCAAAAACTTTTCTAATTTTTTTCTTTGTTATATTCTTTAAATTCAATCTTTTTTCGATATGTCGACCGAATTTGGAATCGATTGCTAGTCAACGTGTGCACTTTGAGTTGGACCGATTTTTATATTTATCATTTTTCATTTTTCGAATACTGTGTCATGTTGAATTAATTGCGTAGAATATGGAAAGAATATTGAAAAAATTCTAGAACTTTTGGAAGTATTTTTTTTCGGTTTTATGTGCTAGGATAGGATCCTAGCGCACCTTTTACATTGTTCGCATTTTGCGACCATAGGTATATAGAAAGAAAGCTAAGGAAATTTTCTACATGATGATGTTATCGTGCGCGTGCCAGAAAAGCTCTGCTAACTGATAAATTGTATGCTCAGCCCCCCCCCCCCAAACTGAAATCCAGGCTGCGCCACTGCTGCTAATATGTCTCTTAGTTAGTCATCAAGATCAATCCTGCCTACCATAAAATGCTACAAAAAAGATAATCATAGGTGGAGATATATAGTCTCCACCGTGGCCCAGTGAAATACCATCATAGACTATAGACAGAAAATAAATAAATCTATCTATCTATTAACATTGTTTGAAGAAAATTTCATCAGTTCGAAAATCATTTCAACCTGGTTGGTGAAAATCAACAACACGACACAAACAACCCTAGCTGAAAAAAACAATCGAATGTTTTCGTAAACAGGATGAACTCGTCAAGATTGTGATTCTCCTCTGCCTCTGATAAACCAACCCCAATGACGAGCGCACCAGGAGGCAAACGACTTTCTCGAAGTCGAATTAAATAAATTGTCATGACCCGGCTTTCGACGGATCTTTTCCGGACTCTTGTATTCCATTCGGGATAGCTGTCTCCAGCAAACAAAAGGAGCATTTTACAATACAATTAGAAATCCGGAAATAATTGCTCTGAAAAGGAGACGGAGTCATTGTCGAGATAATGAATGGTGACGCGTAAATGAAAATACCCCAGTATTTTATTCAAGTTGTTTGCGAAGTAATGTATTTAGACGTCATGGAAGTTTTTCCATCTTGAAGGAGATGCGCTTTGATTCTAGGAGCGATTCCTTTTCCTGTTGCCAATACGTTTTCCAAATTGCTTTCACAACAAGCAAATAATCAGGTTTACACTGTTGTCGACATAATGATCCCAGCCTCTTGGGCTTTTTGTGTTTGCACCGATTGACTGTTTTATTCATCGGGAGTTATCCTGGGTTTCCCGAATATTGCCTGTGCCTTGCCTTCTAATGCCTCGCATTCTTACAGTACGTGTTTGTTTCCGACCATTTTGTATGTTCTCCGTTATTCAGCCCAATTTTTGCAGGTGTTTTCTCATTTCTTTGTTTCCGTTTGACCCCGTCCAGAATGCATACCCGAATGTCAAATTTAGTAACCCCGAATGCGGGTTCTGGGCCAATGTATGGAGTTGATGAGCCCTCTTTGGCTGATTCATCAGCTTTTTTATTGTCCTCGATGCCACAGTGTCACATCAAAGTTATTTTGTTGTGTTCTGGAGAACACTGAGTTCTTTTTGGTATCCCCGTGCCAGTCTTGATGTCACTGTCAGGTTCATAAGAGCCTTCAGTGACGCCTGGCTGTCTGTCCATAATAGTAACCGTGCATTGCTCATTTCCGCGAATTTCCCTCAGACTGATATCTCTCGCTCACATTGGCGCAGCCAAGGGGGGTGGGCTTTGGGGCTCAGCTCCCCCCAAAGTATTTTTTTTGGCGGTTTTATGTGCTAGGATACGATCATAGCACACATTTTATATTTATCGCATTTTGCGACCATAACGAGACACATTCTTTAAATACATATGTATATAGAAAGAAAGCTAGGATGCCTGATCCTAGCGGACCTTTTACATTCTTCGCATTTTGCGACCATAACGAGACAGATTCGTTAAATACATAGGTATATAGAAAGAAAGCTAAGAAAATTTCCTACAAGAGGATGTTATCGTTCGCTGGCCTAACATTTCGCTTGTAACTGTTATAGGTGGTTTTGTGTGCTAGGATGCCTGATCCTAGCGCACCTTTTACATTCTTCGCATTTTGCGACCATAGCGAGACACATTCGTTAAATACATAGGTATATAGACAGAAAGCTAAGAAAATTGCCTACAAAAGGATGTTATTGTTTGCTGGCCTTACAGTTCGCTTGTAACTGTTATAGGTGGTTTTGTGTGCTAGGATGCCTGATCCCAGCGTACCTTTTACATTTTTCGCATTTTGCGACCATAACGAGACAGATTCGTTAAATACATAGGTATATAGAAAGAAAGCTAAGAAAATTGCCTACAAAAGGATGTTATTGTTTGCTGGCCTAACAGTTCGCTTGTAGGTGTTATAGGTGGTTTTGTGTGCTAGGATGCCGGACTCGTGCAATACAATTTTTGTTTTATGGTACACCGTGTATCCGAACATATTCGAATCATACATTTTCGGAATCAGCATAAAATTTTGAGTATATCGGTGGTTATTTCGAGTGAATCTGATGACTTTGGATTTTTGGCCATTTTTAAGGTATAACCCTTTGATGTTTTTTCGGCTGAAAATTCATTTTGTGCCGATCGACTCGAAAATCACAGCATATACTAATTTCGGCATGCTGAATCGATTGGCGTTCGCAGAATTGCTCTATCTCGATTCGGTCGCCGGATGAAAGTGTTATCTAGAGGTTGCAGGTGCCATTTTCCCTCCAAAAATTTTTCTAAATTTTTTCTATGTTATATTCTTCAAATTCAATCTTTTTTCTATACGCTGGCTGAATTTGAAATCGATTGCTTGTCAAACATAGATTTGGTGGGCGTTTTTACGAACCTGTGCACTTTGAGTTGGACCGATTTTTAAATTTATCATTTTTCATTTTTCGCATACTGTATCATATTATATTGATGGCTTAGAATACCGGAAAAATATTGAAAAAATTCTAAAATTTTCGTAAGTATTTTTTTGTCGGTTTTATGTGCTAGGATGGCGGATCCTAGCGCACCTTTTACATTTTTCGTATTTTGGGACCATAACGAGACACATTCGTTAAATACATGTCTGTATAAAAAGAAAGCTAAGAAAATTTTCTACAAGATGATTTCATCGTTCGCGTGCCTAACAGTTCGCTTGTAGGTGTTATTCATAACATCCGGCTGACGAAAAAAAAATCTTTAGCCTCCCCCCCCCCCAAACTGAAATCCTGGCTGCGCCACGGCTCGCGCATTCCAAGATAGCGTACATCTAGACACGTGTTCCACGAGAGATCTGTCTTAAACATCTCCATCAATCTTTTAAATGTGACCGGAGCATTACAAAACCCAAATGGCATAATTGTGAACTGCCACAACCCTTAACCGATGGTGAAAGCTGTCTTTTCTCGATCTTCTGGAGCCAATTCCACCTGCCAATATCCACTCTTCAAGTCTAGGGTCAAGAATATCGTAGAGACGTAAGGTGTATAGGGTGTGATTCATTCTCAATGGAGGGTGACTGTCCTTCTTTGTCAGGTTATCCAGTTGACGAAAGTCCACATAAAAACGTGTTGACCCACCATTTTTCTTCAACTGGACTCCTTCCTTCTCCCTATTGCTGACTATTTTGTCGGATTCTTCCTTCTTGGCGGAAGAAAGTGTTCTAGCTTACTGTCGGATTGGTCTTGCATTCCCAGTGTCGATCTTGTGCTGGACCAACTTTGTTCAACCCCCTCTTGCTTGTCCAACATCAAAGATGTCTTGGTACCTCTTGACTAGATGCCTCAATGGACTGTTGAACCGGTCCTATGTACTTGGAAGAGATGGCAACCAATTTTTCCAATGCTCTCGATCAGTTGCTGCTGGGTAGGCTAGCGGTACCTCGTACAATCCTAATCACAGAAGTAATTGATGCACAGTGGCCCCAAAATTGTTCCTTTCTTCAGGCCACTAAACGGTAATTGACATTAATTTTTCTAGGAGGGAAAGTAGGAAAGAGTTGATGTTCTTCTTGAATTTCTGAAGGCTGTATGCCTCAGAGAGGACAACACCTCCCGAGGCAGCGGGTTCCGAAGCTTTACCGTTCGGAGAAATAATGATCCCTGGAAACAGATGTTTGACATGTGGATGATTCTTATTATATTATATTTTTTTATATTTTTCCCTATATACAAACTCCATAGCATGACACTATACATTTATTCAGTGAAAAGCATGGATCTACTTCTTTGTCATTTCAAATCCAATACGCATTCACGTTCCTTACAAAAAAAACATGTATCTCCAATGTGCTCATCAACCGCTTGGGAAACTTTCCAGATAAACCGTGAAGGAAAGAAGCACAATGTCATCATTTGTTATGCAGAGGAGATATTCCTTGAAAAAGCATATCATCGCCGTCAGTTGCCTCCGCTTCACTTCCATAAACTACCCTGGAGTGGTTTGTTTTTGTGAACGCTGACGTTCAGAGCACTGTTGAAGTATTGTAATGTAAATACGTTTTATTTCCATATGCGGGATGCTACGATTTTATCGTTCAAAGTATCAGACTGTTTTGAAACAACCGTTTGTAACGCAGTCTTTACGACAGAAAATGTACTTTGATGTGATTGTTAGGGAGAACAAGTATGAAAGCCGATTGAATATGAATTTGAAGAGTGATCAAAAATTGATACGATATGATATTCAAGGACTGGGTTGGATTTGGATTGGAAAGGGTCCGTCTGTAACATTATGATAGGACTTATAGAACTATAATTCAAATGACTTTCACTTCGTTATGCTTTTATCACAGATACAAATGATACAGTATGGATTTTCATTAAGTATTGGCTATATCAATCAAAAATTTTATTGGATTATTGGAGAGTGCTCATGAGCATTTCTCAAAAACAAAACTGTAAAGAAATCTAGCCATATTAATCGATCGCCAACTTCGCAGTAATGTTTGGGGAAGAGTGATGCAAGACTGAGAATCAGATGGAAATTGTTAACGCATAATTTGATACGTTATACAGGGTGTTCCTTAAAGACATGCTAATATTTGAGGGGGTGATTCTTTGACTTATTTTAAGGAAAAAACTTTCTATAAACGTATGTCCTAAAAGTCCTAATTTTTGAGATACAGGGTGATAAAGTTTTGAAAAAAAAATCAGTTTTTTAATAATAACTGAGATAATATTGTAGACGTTTTTATAAAATTTGGTACATGTCTTCTATGCATCAAGGTGCATTTTTTAATGCACAAACATTTTCATTTTCTCAACCAGTGGCGTCCGTACGGGTTTTGCATTGAATATTTTTGGAGGAAAAAATACTCCGCCACTGCTTTCTCCTGAAAAAAAAATACTTTTGAGATCCTCATTTATTTTTGAGCAAATTTGATCTCTTGAGTTTTCTTTGTCCGCTGCATGGTTTTCGATTAAAAAAAATAAAAATCGTTTCATTTCAGGATCAATTCTTCAGAAATCTGATGCGGTGTGGAAATGTTTGTGCATCGACTGAAAGCGGAGGACCTCAGCAATGGCCAGCAAGATCCCCTGATCTCAACAGTTTAGATTTCTTTTTATGGGGGCACCTTAAAACTCTAGTGTATAAAACTCCCGTTAATACTTTAGAAGATTTAAGAGAGCGAATAGTTGCGTCGTGTGAAACTATTCGAAATACGCCGGGAATATTTCAACGTGTGCGTAATTCCATGCGTAGACGGGCGGAACATTGCCTATTAAGTGAAGGTGGCCATTTCCAACAATTTTTATAATCAGTGTTAGTATTGTCAATAATTAATGAATTTGATCCGTTCATTTAAACTTACTTTTATAAAATAAAATAAAATTCGTTTTTGTACAAGCTGAAATCCATATTTTTTTGATTCTCATTCATTTTGGAACAAATCTGATCCCTTTATTTGCTTTAAGTCGATGCACAATCATTTCCACACCACATCAGATTTTTGAGGAATTGATCCTGAAGTAAAACGATTTTTATTTTTTTAAGCGAAAACCATGCGGCGGACAAAGAAAACTCAAGAGATTAAATTTGCTCAAAAATAAATGAGGATCTCAAAAGTATTTTTTTTTTTGGAGAAAGCAGTGGCGTAGTATTTTTTTCTCCAAAAATATTCAATGCAAAACCCGTACGGACGCCACTGGTTGAGAAAATGAAAATGTTTGTGCATTAAAAAATGCACCTTGATGCATAGAAGACATGTACCAAATTTTATAAAAACGTCTACAATATTATCTCAGTTATTATTAAAAAACTGATTTTTTTTCAAAACTTTATCACCCTGTATCTCAAAAGTTAGGACTTTTAGGACATACGTTTATAGAAAGTTTTTTCCTTAAAATAAGTCAAAGAATCACCCCCTCAAATATTAGCATGTCTTTAAGGAACACCCTGTATAGATATACTCCCAATTAGAAGATATTTGCGCTCTATCGGTTAATCTTGAATCGAGCAACTATGGCGTGAAATTCACTCTTTCTATCTCTCCATGTTGAGAAGTTTCCAGAGATGTCTCCATCGGTCCATCTGCATTCTCTACAGGATACGTTTCATTACTTTTTCGAGCGAATTAATGTAACAATTCAATCTGAAAGTGTTTCAGTGGATATGTGTCTGAGATGTGACTTCGTTTAGGATTTGCATATCAGTGTTATGGATCTTAATAGAATTTCCCCACTGTGTTTGACGTTTTTTATTTTTCCCAACGCCTTCCAAAAAAGAAGCCGGTTAACAAGTCGGCACGTTTATTCTTTATGTGTGCTCATACATAGCTTTTCAAGTTTACCGGCGTAGATTTCTCCCTGAATCCTGATTTTTTGACATGAAAGGAAGGGCTGTTCTTGAGAAACACGAGCCCTGGGAAACAGATGCCTGGCATTTATCCAAAGTAACAACAAGTGAGTATGAAGCCTGAGCTCGGCGGGTCGGTGTCGATGGGACCGTTAACGGTGAATCGATCGATATATCGCAAGATCATCGTCCATCTCCATAGCACATGTTATGATTCACGTAGAAAAAGTAATATGGAATGGAACTTGGCATCATATACTGAGATCAGTGATTTTGGTATCGAACTCATTCTAGAACTCTTACATGAAAAATCAATATGTTCTTGCCATGTGAAGAGTGAGTCTATCAATGTTATCTATTTCCAAAGTCACCCTGTTTATATTGCGTTGAGGGAAAAGCCGTATTATTGTTCCCAAGAATTTTGTCGGTTTGTGGTAACAGTTCATAGACCTATGAATTTGTATGGAGTTGAAAATATACGATTAGTACCTATACGATCAGTTCAATTGGGCCATTGGTAATATTATTGTTATCATTTACAATCAAATACGAAAAAAATGATTTCGCGGCATGTCTGAAAAAAATCAACGTGTCCCAATTTCGATTCCTGGCTTGTCGTAATTTCCATTTATTTTTCGGTCTGAAATGTAGCGAACTAAGTTCTCTACGCACTGCTAACTCCTCCCGAATGCCCCATATAAAGCGCCCTAGCCGTGATTCCTTTGTTACGGTCATATAAATTCCCTCGGAATTCAATATACCCTGACACGGGTTCCAGAACGGGAAACTCCGCAATTACAATAAACATGCCCTGCCGAAGATCGCCACCGAATTTATCACTTCGTCTCAAATTGACCATAACATAAAGTTGTTCTTTCAACGGACAGTGGATGCGTTGTCTTGAATATAGGCCAACCATTTCAGCAAGAACGGGAAAAAATTACAAAAGAATGGTTCAGTGCTCGATATAACTATACGCCACCTCTCGGACAAGGCCGGCAACATTGTTAGATATGAATCGTGAGCGATTCCAAAAACGAAAAAGAGTCGCAAAATGGTGAAAACACAGAAAGTATCATCCTTTATCGTTCAACAATTATGCGACCTTTCCAAGTTAGGCATCGGTTGAAAAATGTAGGTTTTATAAGGGTGCTTCCATCTTAAATGGTTCACACTGTATATACTTACATATATACTAACAGGGAATAAAGGCTTGTAATTGTAAAAAGTAGCGAACGTAAAGAAAGGTTTCTCTCCATGTCAAAAGCCTAGTCGAATGAATAATTTATTTACTCTCATGCCATAGTTGGAAATGGTCGTAAATTTGGGGAACTTTTGTGAAAGTTTCCTTCCTTTTGTAATTTTTTCTCCATTTTTGCTAAAATGATTGGCCTACTAACTGCGATTCCAGTATTCCCTCCACTATCGGGACGGGACCAGACCGCCTTGACCAGATTACTTGAGGGATTAGATTCGGACCGAGCGGTTTATGGGAATGGATGTAAGATGGTTCGGTGTTGTCTGCCAGAGTAATTCGTGTATTTGGTTTGGGTCGGACTGGAAGGAAATCCGATTTATTTGAAAAAAACAGTGTCTTGGATTGTTTGATAGATCAAGAATGTCCGGAAGGTTGACAGATACATTAAACAAAAACAAGTGACATGTTCAGTATTATGTAAAAATTCTCCGATCACTTCATGAAACAATCATTATATAACTTAATATAAAAACACCTCTCTTTGTTTTTACCCTATATAAGGTCTATACCCCAGATAAATTGTTTCCAGTAACGGTAGACAGAAATCTACGCGAGCAACAAGGTGTGCAATTATATGATAATACCATTTGAATAAGAGAGACGCACTAATGTGCGCCTCTCGTGTTACCCCACCCGACGCTTTAACGGACCACGTGGCAATGCGACAGCTCACGTCGATATCGAGCGAGTAGAGAAGAAATTGTAATGCTATCTCAACATACAGCAAACCCATTTATTCAACTTCAAATATCTCTAAAACCGTTGATATTTGTGAAACGAAACATATTCCTTTTTTGAATAGGATATATTAAAAAAAAAAAATTAAAAAATTGTTAAAATTGTTTTTTCCGTTAACCAGCTGTCGTCCCCCTACGAACGGCAGCCCTCAAAAGTCGAAACTTGTGCGAGCCAAGGATTAACGAGGTCTTACCTTTTAACGTGCGATTCCTAGAACTTTCTCGGACCATCAGATAAAAATCTAAAGTCGCTGAGGATCTCTTCAGTCTCAACCACTGAGCTACTTGACCCTACATATTGGGGATTAAGAAAAAGAAGACGAAATCGATATTAATCCAGTGGCCTGAAAGTTGGGGAGGGGCGAATAGGGGTACCCACCTGCCGTACGCCCCTGTTACAAACACATGATTTGTCTTGAAATATAAAACTGAATGATGTCAAGTGATATACCAAATTTCATTAAGAAAAGTTGAGCCCTTATGGAGTTATTCCGGAAAATATATTTTTCTGTGTTACTTTCAACACCCTGTAGCTCGGTTATACTCTTTTTAGGGTATATGTTTATTGGAACTTTCAGCCTTAAAATTAAGTGAGGATTCTACCCTCGGAGTTTGTCCCCCTTATTCTGAGACACCCTGTATATGATATGTCGAATTTGAATTGCATAAAAAATACTGACGAAATTCAAAAAAAATTGGATAGTTGTAAAGATAATTGGATTTCCTTTTCGACGATGTGCTACTTGACCCCCCATGCCATTTAAAAATTTTGAGTTGATGTGTCTCCCCCCCCCTGTGGGGCAATCACCATTTTTTTCATTTCAAAAAGTAGTATTGGTGAAACACTCGAAACGGTTTTTTTTTCATGTCTCTACGTCGAACCGTTCTAAAGTTAATAGGGAGGGGGGACTATTATTAAAAGCCGCACTGTATATAATAAAATACAGTTACCTGCACTGGTCGTTGAAATTTAATGCCCTATCCTGATAATTTGATCCAGAGAGTGTTCTAGTGTTCATAGTTCAAAGAAAAATACATACATAAATAAAACACTTTTTTCGGTAACCGTCCGGGAAGTAGGTACTTCCCGGACTAGTCCGGGATATGCTCGAATTTCAACAATAATATTTATATAAATAAAAATTAGAATGTTTCTGTTAGTACCTATCCTTTGTTCGCATTTTGATATTTAATACAAACAAGAATTAAAATGTTCGAAATTTTCTTCTACAAAGAAATATAATAAATAAATGTGTCTCGATTTGTTATTCTACACGGTTGCCGAAAAAATTGTGTACGCAACACGTCCAAAAACAGTTTTTTTGGACTCTCAGAATCTTGTCCACTCGTCCAAAAAAACAGTGTTTTCCGGACGTAAATTACTATTTTTATTTTTTGTAGCAACGTGAGTTTTGTTCCTCTTTGGATTCACAATAAACTCCGAGCTACCAATATTGGTTCAGATCGCCGACCGATGTTTTTACTCTTTTTACTCCCATATACACATACTACGTAGGCTAATTGTGGCAAATACCTGTCAGAAAACAACTACTCCCCTGGCTAATACCACGAGGGGTATTGAATTATATCCAACAGATACTTGTGCAATGTACCTCATTGCAGAGGAAACAAATGCAGGCGCTCCCTGTAACCAAATTGCAGAATTTTGTTTTGATTCGGACAGGGGGCCACCTGCAGACTAGTTTCGAGGTTCTTGCCTCGTCATCGGTACAGGGTAGGTCACTAGTGTCACTACAGACAGCTTTGAAGCCATCTGTTCCCTGTCTGAATCATTTCACAATTCTGTCATTTGGTCAATCTGGCCTCGCGCTGATGAAACGGGTGTAAGCCGCTCCATCTGGTGGCGAGTAGATCAAGAAAGCACTCCGATTCTCCGGGTTGAGAGATTCAGTCAGATATCTGAAACAAAGCTCAGAGTTCTTTTGGAAGATCGTTTGATAACGACTATCGTTATCAAACGACTATCGTTATTCTCAATAATGGCCTTGAGAGAATAAAAAAATATGCTGGGATACTATCGTGTCACAAAAGCCAAACACAATGGTGGTGTACATAAAATGCGCTCACAGGCTGAGTTTTATATCCTTTCGCTATTTCTCTGGAGTCATAAATCATCTGGATGCATTATATATTGGATTTTCAGATTCTCCCTCCACTTACACACTAAGGAAAGTCCGTTCCACCACACAATGACACTAGGAGATGATGAAAATTCAGTTGATTAATCACATTATTCTCGCTTTGGGTATAATCACCAGCTGGAAATTAATGAACTAACTTTTTTGGTTTTATATCCATTGCGGGACATTTTTCATTTGTTACTGGGTTGTGTAGAGTGCTGCGAGACCTTCTGTTTGCCTGACATCAATTAATTTCATGAGGAATCGTTCACGAAATTCTGTCTGAAAACCATATTTCATATACTGTGAGGAAAACTGATTACAAATCACTGGTTATGAAAAATGTTGTATTTATGGCTATGCGTGCGTTTCCATTGTTCATGCAGAACTGGTTACTTGATAGAAAATCATCAGTAGTTGAGTGACTACAAACAATTGACACATGTCTTTTTTTTTCACATATTTACTATTTATTCAATTGAATGTATTACATAGGAATAAAAATTTATTAAAAAATACAAAAGCATTTTAAATATAAAATAATATCAAGATGAAAATCTCGTCCGGGGACTTGAAGTGATGGCGCATTGGCTGTTTCAGTTGGAGGAAAACCCGGAAAAACCCGAACACCAACCATCAGAATTCAGATTATCAACTCTCTCGTAGAAAAGGAAACATGCTCCCTGGGAGATGAGAGAATCAATCCTGGATAATACACGGGAATCATCGAAGAGGTTCCAACAATTAGAATTAGGGTGTTTGCAATATGCTGTATAGTGTCCAATGGAAATGCTGCCGCTATGATTAGATATGGCTTAGATATAATAATTAGTATTAATTCCATCCTGAGCAGAATATTGGTCCAAATTCAAATTTTGTATGGGAAAACAATCACATTGTCCAATTTACTACCATCAGTCGAAGAAACACGTTTGAATTCCCTTTTCATTCCACAAGTTGAACAGTATCGACTAACATCGTCAGTCAAAGTCTCCTCTTCTGTCAACAGTTCAATACATTGTGTTAAATTCACGGCTTCGTTTGGTTCGTCTGGAAAAGGGATTGAAAGTACCCAGAAAGGTTCAACAGTAACGGATCAGTAATTACAAAAAGTACATCTCAATATAGAGTTCAGCTGACCGGCAAATGTATCCACAATTTTGGAATTATGAGTAGAGTCCAAGATTCAGTTTTGTGTCGATTGAAATAAATTATCGTCTTTATACTACGTTATTTCAATATGATAACTTTGTCATATTATGTACATCACTTCCAATTGGCCAAGAAAACACGATGTATTTCTTCACTTGTCCCATGAAGCACTAGCTCTTCTTCATTGACACGTAGGACGCCATATTTCAAATTCAGCACCAGCCTTCTAAAATTAATTGATTTCAGTTCAGTTGGTGTTTCCACCATATACCAATTTCTCCACAATTCCAACATCTCATCTGTCTTTTTTGAGGCAACTCTGCCTTTATCACTTTTTTTAAAGGCAGCTTCGATGGTAGCAGCCTCCTGTTGATCGTGAATGAAATAAACGTGGACTTGGCAAAAATTCTAGAATGGGAACTCAACAACTTGATGGAATTCAATGCGAATAATACCCAAGCATGTCTTTTCTCTAGAAAGGCCGATCTCACAGTGGCCAGCGTAACTGTCAGGAGTATCCATACCAATGAAATCTTCCATTTCAATGCTCGGTTTCACCATCAGCAGTACCCTTTCATCGGAGAACCATGTGAGGTCCATTGCCAAGAGTTCCTCTCAAAAACTTGGTTTTCTGTTTCGCGCCAAGAAGTATTTTACTTCCCATCAATTGATTATGATCTATAAGGAACAAATTCCACCTGTTCAATGGGTTGAAAAGTTCGGGTCATCCTGCTCCATGAACAGCACAATCCAGAGCTTATCAAACACAAGATTTTTGTTGGAGTATTTGGTAAAGATTGCCTACATCAAGGAAACAAACAAGACTGCCTCAATTACAAAGGGTGCTCTAATTGAAGCTTTTGCGAAGTTGATCAAGAATCTGTGGTCAGAGGATTCGTCAGACATACATACGGTCTCATTCAAATGTCAGATTCAAACAAAGATTTGCACCTCGCTTTGTCGGTTATTCCCACCAAGATGCTCAGGAATTCAGAAGGCCTACATGAAAATGTTAGGTAGAGATTGATGATGATTTAAAAAGTGAAAAGGTTCAAGAGTCATATGGTGTAGATTCCTGAGTGTGGATATCTTTGTTGGTCAACTGAAATCCACATTGAAATGTACTGTGGTCATTCTTCAGTCACCTTTGATCCATTCTGGGATCTCTCTCTACCGATATCACAAAAAACAGGTCAACTAAGGCTGTCAAAATGTTTAGATCTCTTTACTAAGGAAGACATTTGGATAGTGACGTTAAACCAATGAGTTCGCTGTGCAAAGTCAGATCTATAAATTTCCAAAAATTTTAGTGATTAATTTAAAATGATTTTCTTCAACAAAGTTAGATGTCACGATCGATTTTCCTTTGAAGTGTTTGGATTTTAGCTGCTGCTATGCTATATAAATTATCCTTTTCGATGAAATAAAAGCTTCTTTCTAGAAGTTTCAGAGGCTCTTTTTCAGGATAAAATCACGAGATGTTCACTCATAAAAATTAGTAATCGGAATAAAAATAGACATTGTATATGAATTAAGGATTCGAAACAATTCGCATCATGCTCTAAGGACCCACTTCTGAAATCAGGAAGTTGTGTACAAAACAGAAGTGGCGGAAAGAAAATGGTGGGTTCGTTTCAGAGAATGAATGCGCATATAATGAGTTCGAAATCTCCAAACTGCTGACTCCTTTGATATTCAAGTAGCACTGCTAATGAATCCACTGATAGGGTGGATTGAAGTCCTGAAAATCCCACATTCCTTACAGAATGTGAGTGGTTATTCACGGATAAGGATTCAACATGGAACAAGCTCAAGTCCTCTTCAAGATATGATCATTTTGGAGATCGTTGGATAGCGAACAATGGACCCCATCGATGGCCTCCTCGTTCACCCGATATCACTCCATTAGACTTTTTTGTTTGGGGTCGTATAAAAAATATTGTGTAGACTGTGCTGCTAAAAACAAAAGACGATTGCCAGGAGGGAGTTTGGACTACATTTCGATCATTTTTTTAGGCGAGTATTTTTCATCCGCAGACACTTTTCGTCCGCAAACACTATGCCGTATCATATAGTGACCACAGCGGACGAAAAGCGTTTGCGGACGAAAAGTGTTTGCGGACGAAAATTACATGCCTTCAAAAATAGTCGATTTTTCATCCGGAAATTGATACGTAAAATGTCATTTTATGTAGAGGTGGACAAAAATATTATTTTATTGTGAAGAGCTTCATCTGTCAATTTCAAGAATAAACTGATTAAATCAAATTAGATTTGTGTCAAGCGCGAGCGAAAAACGAATTCACGCATTTTCGAATCGTAAGCTAGGTTAGCTTGCTCAGGTTATATTTGTGTGTCAAGCGTAAGCGAAAAACTAATTCACCAGCCGCACGTAAGCTAGGTTAGCTTGCTTAGGTTAGGTTTGTGTCAAGGGCGGGCAAAAAACGAATTCACGCATTTTCGACTCGTACGCTAGGTTAGCTTGCTCAGGTTATGTTTGTGTGTCAAGCGCGAGCGAACAACTAATTCATGAGTCGCAAGCTAGGTTAGCTTGCTCAGGTGAGGAGTGTATCAAGCGCGAGCGAAAAACGAATTCACTCATGTTCGACTCGCAAGCTAGGTTAGCTTGCTCAGGTTAGGATTGTGTCAAGCGCAAGCGAAAAAGAATTCACGCATTTTCGACTCGTACGATAGGTTAGCTTGCTCAGGTTATGTTTGTGTGTCAAGCGCGAGCGAAAAACTAATTCCTGAGTCGCAAGCTAGGTTAGCTTGCTCAGGTAAGGATTGTGTCAAGCGCGAGCGAAAAACGAATTCACTCATGTTCGACTCGCAAGCTAGGTTAGCTTGCTCAGGTTAGGATTGTGTCAAGCGCGAGCGAAAAACGAATTAATGAGTCGCAAGCTAGGTTAGCTTGCTCAGGTAAGGATTGTGTCAAGCGCGAGCGAAAAACGAATTCACTCATGTTCGACTCGCAAGCTAGGTTAGCTTGCTCAGGTTAGGATTGTGTCAAGCGCGAGCGAAAAACGAATTAATGAGTCGCAAGCTAGGTTAGCTTGCTCAGGTAAGGATTGTGTCAAGCGCGAGCGAAAAACGAATTCACTCATGTTCGACTCGCAAGCTAGGTTAGCTTGCTCAGGTTAGGATTGTGTCAAGCGCGAGCGAAAAACGAATTAATGAGTCGCAAGCTAGGTTAGCTTGCTCAGGTAAGGATTGTGTCAAGCGCGAGCGAAAAACGAATTCACTTATGTTCGACTCGCAAGCTAGGTTAGCTTGCTCAGGTTAGGATTGTGTCAAGCGCAAGCGATTAAGAATTCACGCGTTTTTGACTTGTAAGCTAGTTTAGCTTGCTCAGGTTATGTTTGTGTGTCAAGCGCGAGCAAATAACTAGTTCACGACTCGCAGTCTAGGTTAGCTTGCTCAGGGTAGATTTATGTGTCAGTTGCGAGCATTTCCTGCAATTATTCACTTAGAACATTCAGCATTTTTAGCCAACAAAAGTTATTTTTAGGAACAAAGAATATAAAAGACTACCATGATGTAAGTATTTTGGTGTCGCTCTAAGATTATGTATTTTCTTATTTTTGGTAAGCATTTAGTATTTTTGGTATTTTTGGAACGTATTTTTTTTGTACAAAAAGATTGGGTGAATTTGGTAAACTGTTAAACACCATCCAATAAAAATCACATGTATAAAAGTTCATCCATAGCCTGATTCTCATCAAACATGAAGTAAATTGGACGCTCATACGAAGACGAATAATTCATGGCTGAGAAAGCGCATTTCAAACCGAATAGTCAAACAAAACTCAGTTATGAAACAGTTTATCCGTGTCGAAGTTCGGCTGAAAACGCCGGAGCTGAAACTTTACTTTCGAATCGAGAAATCAAATTAGCTACGAAGTTTCAGCTGACATGAAGTTCACGACGGAGGAAGTTCTTAATTTATTGTATATTGTTCGGTTTATTGCATAAATTGGGTGTAAACCACGTTTTATCTTCATTTTATAAATCTCCTATAGTTTGGGAAATTTGCGAAAGGCTGGATTATTTTTAATCAATTTTTAGTTTTTGACGTTGTATCTGGTTGTGCTTATTTAGAAAAATTCAGAGAGGATTCAATATACTTTCAGTTAAACCTATAGTAAATTATAATTTTTTTTGCTGTTGTTTTGGAAAGGCAAAAGATAATTCAATTCTCCACAAGAAATATACTTAGTAATTTCCCACAAAATGCGCTCGTTTTCTCAGAAAACCTGATTGAATGCCGATATCAAAATTCAGTCTCGCAGATTTGTCATAACTTTGCTAAAAATTATAGTAGAAGGAAAAGAAAAAGTGTATATCGTTCCTGAAGATTTCTACTTCTTCATGTAGATATAATATGTGAGTATCTGAGTACCCAAAATGTGTTTTATCCCACTTCACATAACCCTTCTACGATATTTACGGAAGATCCGAAAGTCATGGATATTTTAGTTGATATGAAATAATTATACTGAAGCAGGAATTAGTACCCTCTTTGGACCATAGACAACGATTTTAGACTAGTGAGACAAGTCTCACTTATATATACCAAAGAAAAAACTGGGTTTTACTCCTGCCTCAGTTTTAAACTCAACCATAATCCCGGCAATTTCTTCAGTAAATATGGAAAATAATCGCTCATACACATCCTACATACAACATGAAGTATGTGATTTCAATCTTGAGGTTTGCGCTTCACAATAGTGTTATCAAATATATATGCAGGATATGAATACGCGATTATTTTCAACATTTACTGAAGAGAATTCCGATTTTATGGGTAAGTTGAAAATGAGGCACGAATAAAACAGTTTTTTTTTTTGCATGTATAAGGGGGACCAGTCACACTACTCTAAAATTGTTTCATATAGTCCAAAGAGGATATGGGTTGCTGCTTTAGTATAATAATTCCATATGTTCTGAATTATTAATGCTTTTCGGATCATCCGCAAACATCTCCGTGAAGTGTGACAAAACACATTTAAGGTATTCAAATACTAGCATATGACATTTGCATCAGAAGGTAGGAGTTTTCAGAAACGATATGAACGTTTCCTTTTCCTCCTTCGATAATTTTCAGCAGAGTTATGACCAACCAAATATTCGGTTCCGCCAGAACGTCCAGCGGCGGGTAAGGTGAACCTGAAATTTGATGTCGGTGTTCAATCACGTTTTCTGAGAAAACGAGCGCATTTCATAAAAAATTACCAGAAATCATTTCTGTGGAGAATTAAATTGTCTTTCACCTTGTTAAGTTTTTTTTTCCATAAATCATTTATTTTTCAAGACTACATCAAAAATCTATTTATTTATGTTTAAACGAAATAAAAATGTGTTCCACCCCTGGAATTTCGGTAAACAATTTTTTTTCATGTTTATCATGGCTCCAACAACTAGCATACCAAGTTTTGTGGTGCTACAATCGATCCTCGTTCCAAAACCCAATCGTACTGGATTATTACCGTTTCGCGAAAAAATGGCCGACCCATAAGCATTTGCTCCTTCGCCATATTTTGAATACCCTTGGGGCACTGTCTAGTTTATAACCGTCATTCACTGTGAACAAATGAAAGCAAACTCGAAACTTCATGTTGTAATCTAAAATCAAAGCAAACTGAAATACATTGTTGTACTGACTGAACTAAAAAATTCAACAGATTATGACTGAATTCGCACAGAAACCCTGAACATTTCAAATAAAATCAAACGAGCCATGACACTCCTCACACGGTTCGAAACAGAATACTTTTCGAAAGTTTTCAAACCTTTATATAAGAACGTGATAAAACAGAAATGCCCGAGTATTATTAGGGTCATAACACTGATTTGAAATTTTGCAAAAGTTATCAGGGGTAATATAATAAGTGGTATGATTATTACCGATCATTTTTTGGAATATTAATGAATTGCAATCCCAAAGCTGAAAATACAACGAGTCCGCAGGACGAGTTGTATTTTCTTGCATTGGGATTGCCAATGAATTGATATTCCAAAAAATTATAGGTTTTTAATCATACCACGAATTGTATTTAGGACGACAATATATCGATTTGAAATAAAGAAAAATCGTGTCACCTGGTAATTGATGCTTTACTTCTAGCCGTATTCAACGGAATACTCTTTTCCACGGCCTCATCTATGATACCAATGGACATTTGTCCCCAACGATCGCTCATATTGATAAATAAAGATAACTAGTCAAAACACATAAATGTGACGTTTATAATTTAAATCATTTTCACTTGACAGATGGTAAAACAAAAACTAAGCAGGTTTATCACCGTGAAAATACAGCGACAAGCTATATTTTCACTGTAGTTCTGATTCTATTGGCTGAATTTCAAAATTTGAAATCCACTGATTGGTTGTTAAGCAAGGAAATATATTGTCAGGGGTAATATAATAAGTGGTATGATTATTACCGATAATTTTTTGGAATATTAATGAATTGAAATCCCAAAGCTGAAAATACAACGAGTCCGCAGGACGAGTTGTATTTTCTTGCATTGGGATTGCCAATGAAATACAACTCGTCCTGCGGACTCGTTGTATTTTCAGCTTTGGGATTGCAATTCATTAATATTCCAAAAAATTATAGGTTTTTAATCATACCACGAATTGTATTTAGGACGACAATATATCGATTTGAAATAAAGAAAAATCGTGTCACCTGGTAATTGATGCTTTACTTCTAGCCGTATTCAACGGAATACTCTTTTCCACGGCCTCATCTGTGATACCAATGGGCATTTTTGTCCCCAACGATCGCTCATATTGATAAATAAAGATAACTAGTCAAAACACATAAATTTGACGTTTATAATTGAAATCATTTTCACTTGACAGATGGTAAAACAAAAACTAAGCAGGTTTATCACCGTGAAAATACAGCGACAAGCTATATTTTCACTGTAGTTCTGATTCTATTGGCTGAATTTCAAAATTTGAAATCCACTGATTGGTTGTTAAGCAAGGAAATATATTGTCAGGGGTAATATAATAAGTGGTATGATTATTATCGATAATTTTTTGGAATATTAATGAATTGCAATCCCAAAGCTGAAAATACAACGAGTCCGCAGGACGAGTTGTATTTTCTTGCATTGGGATTGCCAATGAATTGATATTCCAAAAAATTATAGGTTTTTAATCATACCACGAATTGTATTTAGGACGACAATATATCGATTTGAAATAAAGAAAAATCGTGTCACCTGGTAATTGATGCTTTACTTCTAGCCGTATTCAACGGAATACTCTTTTCCACGGCCTCATCTGTGATACCAATGGGCATTTTTGTCCCCAACGATCGCTCATATTGATAAATAAAGATAACTAGTCAAAACACAATACATTTGACGTTTATAATTTAAATAATTTTCACTTGACAGATAGTAAAACAAAAACTAAGCAGGTTTATCACCGTGAAAATACAGCGACAAGCTATATTTTCACTGTAGTTCTGATTCTATTGGCTGAATTTCAAAATTTGAAATCCACTGATTGGTTGTTAAGCAAGGAAATATATTGTCAGGGGTAATATAATAAGTGGTATGATTATTACCGATAATTTTTTGGAATATTAATGAATTGCAATCCCAAAGCTGAAAATACAACGAGTCCGCAGGACGAGTTGTATTTTCTTGCATTGGGATTGCCAATGAATTGATATTCCAAAAAATTATAGGTTTTTAATCATACCACGAATTGTATTTAGGACGACAATATATCGATTTGAAATAAAGAAAAATCGTGTCACCTGGTAATTGATGCTTTACTTCTAGCCGTATTCAACGGAATACTCTTTTCCACGGCCTCATCTGTGATACCAATGGGCATTTTTGTCCCCAACGATCGCTCATATTGATAAATAAAGATAACTAGTCAAAACACAATACATTTGACGTTTATAATTTAAATAATTTTCACTTGACAGATAGTAAAACAAAAACTAAGCAGGTTTATCACCGTGAAAATACAGCGACAAGCTATATTTTCACTGTAGTTCCGATTCTATTGGCTGAATTTCAAAATTTGAAATCCACTGATTGGTTGTTAAGCAAGGAAATATATTGTCGAGCGAATATTGCAAATACAACTCGTCAAAATAAATATAGCTAGCTCATCAGATTGAGATATTTCTCGTCAATATCCCGGACTAAACCATTTTGTTTGCACACGTCCAGACACTGATTTGTTGGCAGCATGAAAGGGTTTATTCTCATGTGAAATGAAAAATTGCCTTTTGTCAAAGCAATATATCGCTGAACATTACAGTAACGATGGTTGACACGTGATTTTCAGGGATTTTTACGGCGTTGACAAGTGTTCTGTTTTTCCATTCTCTACAATGTACAAAGCTTTCCAGATAACGAGAGAAATAAGCTCCGTTTGAGCTTTGTTGGATTGTATTCAGGGTTTTAAGCTGACAACAAAACATTATTTACAATTGTGTAATGTTCAGCGTAAGCCGATGGAATTAATCCAGTATTCAGTGTGAAATAGAGATTCAATTTTATTAACATATAAAAAAAAACATAGTTTTGACCATAAAATTATCAATGCTATCTGAATATCGTGTAGATTATTCAACAGACGAGGATATAACGATCTGTTCTGAGAATATTCCTCATCTTCTCAGATTTATCATTCTTAGAAAATTGTGATCGACCAAAATGAGTACTGCTTTTCTAATATCGTTTTCGTTGAAACTTGTGTGAAACATTTATTGGAAACGCCCTCTATTAGGTCACTTTTACTATTATTGAACTTTGCATACCTCAACAATTCTGATATCAAATTTGAAAACAGAATAATATGATTCCATCTGTTAGTATTGTATAGTATATTCTGTAACAAAGATAGAATGAAAATTCGATGCGAGTGGAAAGTTCTGAGCGCGAATTTTCATTCTAACCGAGTAGCATACTGTGCTTTCTCCACAAGCACAAATTTTACATATGATCAAATGGAAAGCCATCGAAAAATTATTTTGACATCTCAATTCACATCTTGCCAGTCCAGGCTAACAGAGTTAGAATATTCATTCCTCACCAAGAGGTGGAATGAAATACACGCAAAATGCATAAGATAGTTAGTGTTGTAGAATATTTGTTCAATATCTAGAGCGAGAATGTAATAATTCTGTTATCAAATTTGATTTCAGAATTGGGAAATTCTGTAAAAATAGTTCACACCCCTCTGTCCCGATACAATTTGAATGAATCGTTGGAAGAAAACGTTGAGTTGTTTAATACATTTTTTAATTGCTTAAATTTCATACTTTTTTATGACGCCAAGTTTATTATTGATAAAAATGCGCCACTAGAAAGATGATAAATGAAATGGAAAAATCGACAATGTGGAAGTACCCTTCTCTCCAAATATTTCCACCAGAGAAACTCCAAATATATTGTGCCACTTATAAATATTTTTTGTAGTACCCTTGTATAATGATAGTATTTATTGAACTCGCGACATGTTTCGCTACATAGCAGCTCCCTCAAGTCATTCGTAACTTAAGAGTTTAATAAAATCTATGGAAATCTACTTAATCGTGTTAACCTTGGTATCGTATAAGATTTCCATTGCCAAGTAATGGCCAAGTTATTCCAAAAAAAAAAAAGAAAATGTTATTACCGAAATACAAAAATTCTGAGTATTTCTTCGGTTTTCTTAGATGCTTACAGAAGATTCAACAATGTTATGATAATATCTGAGGATGGTCTTTTCTGAATTTATTCAGATCTTTACAATAAGTTACACTCATCGATTTTCCTTTCCAGAACGCATTTCTTATTCTATTTCACTCACTGACAACAGCTTATTGTTATACGATACTGCTTACGACAGCTTATTGTTATACGATAATGCTGACAACAGCTTATTGTTATACGAGACTGCTGACAACAGCTTATTGTTATACGATACTGCTGACAGCAGCTTATTGTTATACGATACTGCTCTCAACAGCTTATTGTTATACCATACTGCTGACAACAGCTTATTTGTTATACGATACTGCTGACAACAGCTCATTGTTATACGATACTGCTGACAACAGCTCATTGTTATACCATACTGTTGACAACAGCTTATTGTTATACGATACTGCTGACAACAGCTTATTGTTATACGATACTGCTGACAACAGCTCATTGTTATACGATACTGCTGACAACATGCACTGGACCAGTGGCGCAGCTAGGGAAGGGGCTTTGGGGCTGCAGCCTCCTCCCCAACCGGGGGCTTTGGGGCTGCAGCCCCCTCCCCAACCAAATTACAACCGTTTTTCATAACATCTGGCTGACGAAAAAAAAAATCTCTGGTAACTGATAAATTGTATGTTCCCAAACTGAAATTCTGGCTGCGCCACTGCCCTGGACTCATCTCTATTCCCCTACAATACTACAGCCTCCTATTCAAATATGCCCAAACTGTTAACTCGAAATAATGTTGTTGCTCAGGCGACCCTTGTTGATGTTATGCAAACGAAAAAGGGACCGCGCGTTCCATGTTGGTTCTGAACTTGTCCCAACTGATTATTCGTTTTCTGTGAACTTCGGGTATTTCGAATACAGAGAGTATTTATTTTGACAGAACTAGTTTTCAGTATTAATGTGCCACGAAAATTGGATATCGGAACATTTGCGAATACAGTTATTTCTTCAAGTCTAACTGTAATAAAACCTACTTTCAGAATCTACTGAAAATAGCTTTCGACAAAAATAATTTGTTCGGTACACATCTGAAAGCCATTGAATTCAATAAACTGTTCATATTTCTGGGAATGACCACCCATTTGAATACTTTGAGGAATACTCTCACAGGCAGTCTTCGAGTGCCCGTAAAAATAATAATAAAAAATTTTATTTATACTCATCGCATCATCTATTCTGAAAGAAATGACGGCACATCCTGTCAGAAATCGGGAAAAAGCGAATCCGTCGACATTCGTGAGAGACCGCAGATGGTGTGCCGGAATCAGGAATTGCCAGCCTTAAAAAATTAATCTGCAAAGAGTGCTCATTCGCGTCTAGCCAGGTAATAACTCACCTTGGATTTCTTTTTCCACGGTCCCGGTCTGAAGGGAAGAATATATGGACGTCGATTAAAAGCCGTTCCTCCAATAGCCCCAGAAATCGAACTTGTGGCGAATTGAGCGGAAAAACTGTACAGGGTGATACACTCTAGGGCTTTGGTTGACGTGATTCTTCAAAAATATATATATATATCCCTCAAAGGGGCACTTTCTTTCCTGGAACTCTTCTTATTTTGTTCTGGTTGGTTTCCAGTTTCGGAATCACACAGGTACTTCCAAAATGTGTGCATGACATGTGACTCAACAAACTCTGTTTGACCAAAAACCGTGATTGTGTAGAATGTCCATATAAATATTATTCGAAATACATTTGTTAAAACCAGTTAAAACCAGAGCTGTGCCGAGCACCGACAAAAAGTACTTCGAGCACTAAGCACTCTTATTTATGAAATACTCGCGATTAGTAAGCACTTTCAAAAAGTAATTCAAATCAGGGAGCACTAAGCACTTCTCGGACTGTAAGGTACTTGAGTAAGTGAAATTTAATTGAACAAGTAGATTTTCAGAATAGTATATTGTGTATCTAGTAGTAAAAGCAATGCTTGTTTACATTGTCGTCTGGAAATGTGCTTTTACTACGAGGTACACATACTATTTTTTCTGAAATCTCAATCAGTCATCATAAATTAAGACATTTTGATTGGTGTCATTATTGTTGAGACGTCATCAAAAATTTTTCCGGACCGGACTTGCGTGCGGAAAAATCCACTTCTCCGCACTCATTTTAGTTTTGAAAGAGTCATTTTTCCGCACTAGTGCGGAAAACTTTTTTCCGCCATTTTTACAGATTCATAATAGGTTTATTCGTTTGCATCAAGGTGGAGTGTAGTGTAGTGTATTGTAGTGTACTGTGGTGTAGTGCGGTGTAGTTCAGTACAGTGCGGTGTAGTGTACTGTAGTGTAGCGTAGTCTAGTGTAGAGTAATCTAGTCTGGTGTGGTGTAGTGTGGTGTGTGGTGTACTGTAGTGTAGTGTAGTGTAGTGTGGTGTGGTGTGGTGTGGCGTAGTGCGGTGCAGTACAGTGCAGTGCAGTGTAGTGTAACGTAGCGTACTGTAGTGTAGTGTAGAGTAATCTACTCTGGTGTGGTGTGGTGTGGTGTAGTGTAGTGTAGTGTAGTGTAGTGTGGTGCGGTGTGGTGTGGCGTAGTGCGGTGCAGTACAGTGCAGTGCGGTGCAGTACAGTGCAGTGCAGTGTAGTGTAGCGTAGCGTACTGTAGTGTAGTGTAGAGTAATCTACTCTGGTGTGGTGTGGTGTAGTGTAGTGTAGTGTGGTGCGGTGTGGTGTGGCGTAGTGCGGTGCAGTACAGTGCAGTGCGGTGCAGTACAGTGCAGTGCAGTGCAGTGTAGCGTAGCGTACTGTAGTGTAGTGTAGAGTAATCTACTCTGGTGTGGTGTGGTGTGGTGTAGTGTAGTGTAGTGTAGTGTGGTGTGGTGTGGTGTGGCGTAGTGCGGTGCAGTACAGTGCAGTGCAGTGTAGTGTAACGTTGCGTACTGTAGTGTAGTGTAGAGTAATCTACTCTGGTGTGGTGTGGTGTAGTGTGGTGTGGTGTGGTGTGGCGTAGTGCGGTGCAGTACAGTGCAGTGCAGTGTAGTGTAACGTAGCGTACTGTAGTGTAGTGTAGAGCAATCTACTGTGGTGTAGTGTAGTGTGGTGTGGTGTGGTGTGGCGTAGTGCGGTGCAGTACAGTGCAGTGCAGTGTAACGTAGCGTACTGTAGTGTAGTCTAGAGTAATCTACTCTGGTGTGGTGTGGTGTAGTGTAGTGTAGTGTAGTGTGGTGTGGTGTGGCGTAGTGCGGTGCAGTACAGTGCAGTGCAGTGTAGTGTAACGTAGCGTACTGTAGTGTAGTGTAGAGTAATCTACTCTGGTGTGGTGTGGTGTAGTGTAGTGTAGTGTAGAGTGGTGTGGTGTGGTGTGGCGTAGTGCGGAGCAGTGCAGTGCAGTGTAGTGTAACGTAGCGTACTGTAGTGTAGTGTAGAGTAATCTACTCTGGTGTGGTGTGGTGTGGTGTAGTGTAGTGTAGTGTGGTGTGGCGTAGTGCGGTGCAGTATAGTGCAGTGCGGTGCAGTACAGTGCAGTGCAGTGTAGTATAGCGTAGCGTACTGTAGTGTAGTGTAGAGTAATCTACTCTGGTGTGGTGTGGTGTAGTGTAGTGTAGAGTGGTGTGGTGTGGTATGGCGTAGTGCGGTGCAGTACAATGCAGTGCAGTGTAGTGTAACGTAGCGTACTGTAGTGTAGTGTAGAGTAATCTACTCTGGTGTGGTGTGGTGTTGTGTGTGGTGTGGTGTAGTGTAGTGTGGTGTGGTGTGGTGTGGCGTAGTGCGGTGCAGTACAGTGCAGTGTAGTGTAGCGTACTGTAGTGTAGTGTAGAGTAATCTACTCTGGTGTGGTGTGGTGTAGTGTAGTGTAGTGTAGAGTGGTGTGGTGTGGCGTGGTGTGGCGTAGTGCGGTGCAGTACAGTGCAGTGCAGTGTAGTGTAACGTAGCGTACTGTAGTGTAGTGTAGAGTAATCTACTCTGGTGTGGTGTGGTGTGGTGTGGCGTAGTGCGGTGCAGTACAGTGCAGTGTAGTGTAGCGTAGCGTACTGTAGTGTAGTGTAGAGTAATCTACTCTAGTGTGGTGTGGTGTGGTGTAGTGTAGTGTAGTGTAGTGTGATGTGGTGTGGTGTGGCGTAGTGCGGTGCAGTACAGTGCAGTGCAGTGTAGTGTAACGTAGCGTAGTGTAGTGTAGAGTAATCTACTCTGGTGTGGTGTGGTGTGGTGTAGTGTAGTGTGGTGTGGTGTGGTGTGGCGTAGTGCGGTGCAGTACAGTGCAGTGCAGTGTAGTGTAGCGTAGCGTACTGTAGTGTAGTGTAGAGTAATCTACTCTAGTGTGGTGTGGTGTGGTGTAGTGTAGTGTAGTGTAGTGTAGTGTGATGTGGTGTGGTGTGGCGTAGTGCGGTGCAGTACAGTGCAGTGCAGTGTAGTGTAACGTAGCGTACTGTAGTGTAGTGTAGAGTAATCTACTCTGGTGTGGTGTGGTGTAGTGTAGTGTAGTGTAGTGTGGTGTGGTGTGGTGTGGCGTAGTGCGGTGCAGTACAGTGCAGTGCAGTGTAGTGTAGCGTAGCGTACTGTAGTGTAGTGTAGAGTAATCTACTCTAGTGTGGTGTGGTGTGGTGTGGTGTGGTGTAGTGTAGTGTAGTGTAGTGTAGTGTGATGTGGTGTGGTGTGGCGTAGTGCGGTGCAGTACAGTGCAGTGCACATATACATATGTATTTAACGAATGTGTCTCGTTATGGTCGCAAAATGCGATAAATGTAGATGGTGCGCTAGGATCCGCATCCTAGCACACAAAACCACCTATACACCCACAAGCGAACTATTAGGCCAGCAAACAATAACATCCTTTTGTAGGAAATTTTCTTAGCTTTCTTTCTATGTACATATGTATTTAACGAATGTGTCTGGTTATGGTCGAAAAATGCGATAAATATAAAAGGTGCGCTAGAATTCGCCATCCTAGCACATAAAACCGCCAACGAAAAATACTTCCGAGAATTCTAGAATTTTTTTAATATTTTTTCCGTATTCTACGCCATGACACATTATTCGAAAAATGAAAAATGATAAATTTAAAAATCGGTCCAACTCAAAGTGCAGACGTTCGTAAAAACGCCCACCAAATCTATATTTGACTAGCAATCGATTTCAAATTCGGTCAGCGTATAGAAAAAAGATTGAACTTAACGAATATAATAAAGCAAAAAAAGGTGCGCTGGATCCTATCCTTGCACATAAAACCGCAAAAAAAAATACTTCAATATTTTTCCCGTATTCTACGCCATCATTTTAACAGTCATTTGGTGGCTTGGGGGGGGGGGGGCTGCAGCCCCAAAGCCCCCCCTTGCTGCGCCAATAAGTCTTGCTTTGAGAAGTTTGTAATGTAATAACTGAGATAGGCCGATAGTTGACTATGTTTTTCTCATATCCTACTTATATTATTTTTGTTTCTGTCCCTCTGTTTCTTGATTTTACTCTTGCTTTTTTTCCAATAGGCATAATAGTCCAAAAAAATGTGCTTACAAGCAATCCCACGTGCTGAATCTCGAAGTGAAAATGATGTGACTCAACATCCTGCCCTCTATCATGTTTTTTAATATCCGTGAAACATCCGAAGGCATATCATAAAACGAAAACCCCGCGGAATATGTGAGTTAAGTGGAAAAGATGGCTCCTTCAACGAACCGTCGCCATTAATAAAACATTAAAGCCACTCTTTGTGTTTGAAGGAACGCCAGCTTTCTTGGAATCCTAGTTTATGAATGATTCAGGGCCTACTGAGCAAATCGCCTGTCTGGATGAAGTGTTCGTACAGTGAGACGCAATATTAACCGAAAGCGAGTGTCAGAACTGATTTTTGTGTCCATGGCTTTTTCGATGAAATATTCAGGAGTTGGAACATATTCTGTTGCTTCGAAAGCCTCCGTTCCCAAGAATTGTGCCTCTCCAGTGAAAATTCGTTAAAGAAATACTCAGAATCATGTTTTTAATGAAGAAAGGTATTCATCCGCTGATGGAGATACGAAGACAAAGCGTTTGTAAGTTGAAACTTGTTTTTTTTTGGAGGATTATTAACGGTTTACTGTGTTTTTATTAACTTTACAGACAGACAATGAACGTATTTGTTCATGATGGTAAAGTAAGCTCCGATAGATTGTTAATTTTGAGCTTTTACTGTCTTATGAAAAATGGAAGTATTCTATTGAACATGACCAAAAGATTGCTGCTCACGCTAAATGATCATCCGACTGACTTTTTACTCATTCATCATTCACATTTAAAAAGCGTTTCTTGTGTAGGTGAGCGAATGCTTTTCTTCAGCGTGAGTGAACAAAGGCTTTTCTTCAGTGTGAGTGAATGAAGGCTTTTCTTCAGTATGAATGAACGAAGGCTTTTCTTCAGTGTAAGTTAACAACAGCTTTTCAAATGACCTATAATATCAAAAAGTTTTTCACTGGTGTATTCGCAATAGTAAATGACTTCAGAATTGTCCAGACCAAATGTGGTAACTGTAGAAAGAATTGCATGTTTAGGTCTCTTCAAGAAAGATGTCTAACCACTTTGGAAATTTTTTGTTCATAAATGAAAAATTGATTTGGTTCAAATCGTCACCAAAGGAGGATTTTGACTCCCAGAACTCGAATATATAATCGGTTTCCTTCCATTCTCAACAGTTCTCGAGATTTTCAAAAAATGATGTGGAACATCTCATCATCATAATGACCCGCCATCTCTTGGCCAATATTTAAGGTAAGCTCCGATGGCTTGTTAATTTTTAAGCTTTTGCTGTCTTTTGAAGAACAAATAATAAAAATAAGACTGATGTATTCCGCTATTCCGTAGTAGTGAATGAAACACACACTAAACACACGAAACACACGCAAAACACACAGAAAACACACACGAAACGCATACAAATCACACACAAGACACACAGAAAACACATACAAAACACACACAAAACACAAACAATACACACACAACATACTCACAAAACACACACAAAACCATGGCCCCCACAAGGGTTGGGCTGGGTGAACCCTTGGGTCCAGGGACCGTGTCTGGATGCCGGATTCGTGCGATACAATTTTTGTTGCACATTTATCTTCGTTTTATGGTACAACGTGTAACCGAACATATTCAAATCATACATTTTTGAAATCAGCATAGCATTTTGAGTATATCGGTGGTAATTTCGAGTGAATCTGATGACTTTCGATTTTTGGCGATTTTTAAGAAATAACCCTTTGATGTTTTTTCGGCTGAAAATTCATTGTTTGCCGATCGACTCGAAAATCAAAGCATATCCTAATTTCGGCATGCTGAATCGATTGGCGTTCGCAGAATTGCTCTATCTCGATTCGGTCGTCGGATGAAAATGTTATCTAGAGGTTGCAGGTTCCATTTTCTCGCCAAAAATTTTTCTAATTTTTTTCTATATTATATTCGTTGAATTCAATTTTTTTTCTATACGCTGACCGAATTTGAAATCGATTGCTAGTCAAACATAGATTTGGTGGGCATTTTTACGAACGTGTGCACTTTGAGTTTGACCGATTTTTAAATTTATCACTTTTCATTTTTTGCATACTGTGTCATGTTATATTGATGGCGTAGAATACCGGAAAAATATTGAAAAAATTCTAGAACTTTCGGAAGTATTTTTCGTTGGCGATTTTATGTGCTATGGTACCCAGATCCTAGCGCACTTTTAACATTTTTCGCATTTTGCGACCATAACGAGACAGATTCGTTAAATACATATGTATATAGAAAGAAAGCTAAGAAAATTTCCGATTTCGAAAAAAAAAAGCTCTGGTAACTGATAAATTGTGTGTTCAGCCCCCCCCCCCCCCAAAGTGCAATCCTGGCTGCGCCACTGATGAAGACAGATGAGAAATTGTACTCACCGGTATCCTACTAGAACTCGTCACCCAAATCCAGGAGTCTCCGCCAGGAGCGGCCCCCTTGCTGCCAGTCTTTCGCATAATCTCCTCGTCCTTCTCCTCCAAGTTCCCTCTCAACTTCGGGTTGAAAAACTCCACTTGGGGCTCTTCGGCCTGGGCGCTCAGAAAATTGTACTCAACGCCGTGTTTGACGCTTCTTTTCTGCCTCGAGCTGTGATTCGAGTGACCGAACTCGAAGTCCTTGATGAGTCTTTTGATTTCGTCTCGAAAATGATCGCTCCTGATTTCGTTCAAAAACGATTGCCTGAAGCCGGCTTTCGCCACATAGTCCTCGCGTATCTCCGAATTTATCAACCTGTATATGTAGTGCGCCAGGAATATTTCCGTCAGGAAAATAAAGAACACGCAACAAATGACTCGCACGGTATAACTGGGGTTGAGCTGGTGGATTGGCAGTTTCGTGAAGTTGTTTCTTGATGGTGGGTCTTTCGCTTTTTCGGTCGCGGACATTTTTCGAATTTGTCGATGTTTTTCTCACATGGCGAGCCGGAAAATCGTGGGCTGCTCGTTTTCCAGCGCGCGCGGAGGAAAACTGACGGAAAGAATTCCTATAGGACCGCTTCTTGGTTGCGCGGTGTTGCCAAGTGTTGGAAGGATTCCGTAGGTTAAAGGATTATTCGCCATTAAAAATTCCCATTCTTTACCGTCGTTTTTGTTGCCCATAAAAAATAAGTTGTATATGAAACTTGTGTGGTTATAACTGAATTTTTGTAAAATGTTATCAAAAATACAGTATATATTAATACTTTATTTGTTCTTAGAATAATGTACATGTATAAATAAATATAAAAGTCAGTTGGTGAGATAAAAATAAAATGAAAATAGATTAAAAATATATCGATTACAAGCAGACAGCAAGAAACTTATCAGTCAACAAATAAAAGAACGATAAATATCACTGTCAAGGATTTCACTCATTCAGCATGATGTTATAACCATGGTATTCAGAAACAGAAGATATTTTTCCCTCAGATAAGTTGGGGCATCAACTGTTTTTATGTCGAATATAAAAGTCTTGGTTTGAAATGAAAACATTTTATCTATTTAATAGGTGTAATAATATTGTTCTCGTTGAAAAGGGGAACATTCTCCATGAAAATTGAAAAATGTGATTTATTTGTAATATCTAACGGAAAACGACTACTTCCCCGGCACAAGCCACGCTGGACATTGAACTACATCTGATAGATATTGTGAAAAGACTCTAACTGAAAATAAAAAAAAAAATTAAAGTGAAAATTCGCATTTTCATTCAGAGGTTATCTTGAACGATGGAAAATAGCGACTAAAGTTTATCTTTCAGCCGCAGATGATTCCACAACAGATTTTATGAATATCTTATTCATAGTTTTTGACCATTTCGAGAGAAAACTGGAACACCTGTATGAATAATTAACTTTGAAAGAAATCATTTTAATTAAGTATATAATTCGCATGATTTTTGAATTTTAATTCTCGATCAGTAATGAGTCCTTAATATTTGAAAGTACCCACTACTTCAATTGAAATATCATTTACTTTTATTTCACAGTCATATTCTTGGAACTTATTATATTCCTTGTTATTACCTATATATATCATCATAAATTTAGTTTTGCTTGTATTTATCTTAAGTTTGTTTGCACCAAGTTTCACCTGTTTTGATTAACATTTGCTAGTTGTTACATGAAGCATTGCGAAGTAGTCCTTGTACAAAAACTTTACCAGGTGTTGGGCAGACGTAGAGTTTTGGGTTGAGACTGTCACGTTCAACACCATTGACTGCTGGTCGGCTAGGTTCGAATCCTAACGACTACAGAATTTTATCTGATGGCCCGAGAAAGTGCTAGGAATCACACGTTAAAAGGTACGCCCTCGTTAATACTTGGCTCCCACAAGTTTCGACTTTTGAGGGGAAAAAAGAGTTTTAACAATTTTTAACAATCTAGGTAAAATTCTCTCGACTTGCAACTCTGTTTTGGATTGTGCGAGTTTCTATAGAACAGCTAAATTTCAATTTTAAATCATTTTGATTGTTGTCCCTATACAAAACAATTGCTTGTAATCATTTCATTACTACTTTAAACTGGAAAAAATAGATCGCATTGATTACAATACATTAAAACATTTCACACCCGGTCGAAGTAATTGTAATCAACTCATCGAAGACAAGGGTAATTTATGTAGGAACGATAATCAGTAGATGTGTAAAATTCAAAATTCAAACAGGAAATAAAATGTAGAAGGTGTAGGTTGAAATAGTCTGGTTCATAAGTGTGCTTTTTGTGCTGCTCCTTAGATGGCGCATAGAGTTAGTAACAAGGCCTAGCCAGACAGATGATTATCCGTGTATTTAAATTCTATTTTTACCCTCTTTAGAAGTAATTTACGTTATATTACATTTTACAAATGTCAATTATAAGAACACACAAGTAGGTACTCACGTACAACCCTATGATTTGTAGATACATTTTCTGGTCGAAACATTTGTCAGAAAGTTGTTTTCTGACAGATATTGTGTGGAGAGAAGGGGAATTCGACTTTGTCGAAATTTTTCGTTTCATTCATTTGAAACTCTCCGGCACACTTTTCGGACTTTGCTCGAAGCGATGTTAGTATCTATAGCACAGATTATATATTCTGTGTCTATAGTGTGGGAGAGAGACACATTTACTGGGCAGTGAAAAGATGTTATATTTCGGAGGGCTGTTTGCTTGACCCTTCTGCGTAGGTAAAAGATGTTCTGTGACAACACTGCGCAGTTGCCAAAATCAGTAGTTGACCACAGAATACAGTATATTGATCGCCGATCAACTGTCGTGCAGGTCGGGTGGCAGATTAATGTCACCAATTTGTTTTTCTTGAAATTTATTTTATAATTTATGCGAATGTGTGATGTGATGTTTGCCGTCATTAAAATTAGTACGTGCATTGAAATAAATATCAAGTGTTTGTGTAAAGTCTGCCGTTACGCCACATGCTGTGGTTACATTTACATTGCTCATAAAAAACTATAAAAAAAATATTATTTTTCGTGGAGGGATTGCTTCGAGCAAGATTCCACCTCCATCTATCGGAAAAACTTCCCGGTCCCGACGTGGTTACGCCTGTAACCACGTCGGGACGGAACAGATTCCATTAACCAAAAGGAGAGGGTGCTGGAAAAATGGCGACGTTATGTAAGTTCTTCCAAGAATTCAAGAAAAGAAGGAGAGTGTGTTCTGTGTTTTGTTTTGTCACATTCTGACCATTTGTGATTTGTGGTACTTTTGTCGGTTTTGTTGTCTCACACTTCACACTCTAGACTTCTAGAGAATTTGTTTGTGTATCATCTGTGAAAAAATTCATTGCTGGAATTCATCATCCATCCAGTAAAAAATGGAAAGAAAATCGATAATGGATACTAGTACATTGGCAATCGCAAAAATTGAGAACATGGATTGGAATAATGAAACTTGTGAAAGAAATGAACTGAAACAGGAACCGTGCGAAATCCAGAATTTTGATGAATATGGCAAGCAGGATGAGTGTTCTACTGGTGAAACAGACTCTATGGATAACGAAAATGCTATCGACGGCCATCAAGAGCAGAACGAAATAGAACTTGATTTAAAGGAACTGAAACAGGAAGATTTATATAATTCAGAATGTTCGCAGAAACTATCACCAAGTAAATTTATAATTGCACAATTCAAAAGTGAAGATGACATAGATATTTTATATGAAGATATCAAAAGTGAAACTATTGAAGAACAATCAAGTAAACTTTTCAGATTCTGCAAACTATGTTACCAAAGTTCTGATAGGAAAACAGATGTCTTTGAATCCACAAGTTATAGATCGGAATGTAGCTGTCAAACGCAAAATGATATGACTTTAGCCTCTCTTGCCCTTTCGACAGGTATGTGTCATTCCTTAATTTATTTATTTTAATACTTCTTGCATATGGTGAGAGCACATTGTCCCAAGTCCAATTTGTTGTTTTTTTCAGCAGAAGCAAATATCAATAATGATAAGATTTTAATATGGGTAGGACAACAGTTGGCTCTTATGTTGCGTTTATAGATTCAACTAAACTAAGAATTAAACTAACAACTAAGAATGTTGAATACAAAAAAAGTATATGAAGGTTTATACATTTTAGTCTGTCATTTAAATAAGGAATTGATAATTATGAATGTGGTTTCAACTTTCAACTTGAGAACTAAAAATTGAGAATTTTACTCTATGAAAAGCGCAGAACCTGACATTTTAAAATGCCATCAAATTTCATTGTTGAATTTGGTGGGTTTGGTATAAAATAGCTCAGATTTGGTGGAATTTCGGGTTAAATTTTTCATTTGGACTAGAATATCGATGTTTGTCAAGATTATCTGTTGTGCACAGGTGAGGTCCATACTTGAATATGACTATATCACAAATATTAAAAACTCTGCTTCAACCTAGGCTTCAAAACATTGTGTAATAGGGGAAATATCAACGGTGATAAAGAAATTGTCGTTAGAGGACAAATAATAAACTTCCTATTTATCAGCCAACGTTTCGTTTTATTGAGTTAAAACTTCATCAGGGCCTGAAAGGGCGAAATATGTGTAAACACCCAGTCAAAAATGTGTGTGGGAACAATACATCAAAATACAAAGTTTTGTTAAAAATATTTTATGTGCAGGTGGAACAATAAAAAAACATAAAATGCTTGTCTCACATGGCAAAAGACAACAAATAAACAATAATAAAAATGTATCCTAATTTTATTAAGCAAATTCTAAATATACCATATAGGTATTACAAAATATAAATTAAAAGATTGCATCAAACAATATTAAAGTGATTGCAATATAACAAACAGTAAAAACGAAAAAATGGCATTATGCAGCCACTATTTTTAACTTGACTTTGTATTTTGATGTATCATTCCTATACACATTTTTGACCGTGTTTTTATACATATTTTGTCCTTTCAGGCACAAAACTTTGGCTGATAAATATAAAGTTTTATTTTTCCTTCGATGACAATTTCTTTATTGCCTACAATACTAAAGGACACAATTCCAAGTGAAAATCCAACGTTCATAGATTTCATTCACCAGATTGTTTATTTTGATGAGTTCTTTTTTTTCAGATTCTGGATTACAGCAAATGGGTCAAGTACAGAATGAAGCGATATCTGAGGATGAAGTTACCAAAGAACAAGACACATCTGCAGAACCCTGGATACTGTCAAAGCATCCTAAGGAAAAAGGTAATAATGCCTTTGTAGAACGCCAGATGATGGTTATGACCGAGAGAAAACACCCGTGCAAGTTCTGCTCAAAATTTTTCAGTTTTAGTAAATTAGAATTCCATGAAAAGATTCATGCAGAAGAAAAACCATTCCGTTGCAAATTTTGTCCCAAGACTTTCATTGATTCGAGTAATTTAACGTCACATGAGAGGGTTCATACCGGAGAAAAACTATTTATTTGTAAAACCTGTTTCAAGACTTTCACCACTTTGGGTAGTTTATCGGTCCATGAAAGGATTCATAGCAAAGAAAAACTTTTTCAGTGCAAAATTTTTCCCGAGAATTTCACTGATTTGAGGGCCCATGAGAGGATTCATAGGAAAGAAAGACCATTTCAGTGCAAGATTTGTTCCAAGACTTTCACCAATTCGAGTAATTTGAGGCTTCATGAAAGGATTCATACCGGAGAAAAACCTTTTCAGTGCGCATTCTGTTCTAAGACTTTCACTGCTTCGGGCGGTTTGACGGTCCATGAGAGGGTTCATACCGGAAGAAAACCATTTCAGTGCAGAATTTGTTCCAAGACTTTCACTGAATCGGGTAGTTTGAGGCGCCATGAGAGAATTCATACCGGAGAAAAACCATTCCAGTGCAAAATTTGTTTAAAAACTTTCAGTGATTCGAGTAATTTGACAGTGCACGAGAGATTTCATACTGGAGAAAAACCCTTTCAGTGCGCAGTCTGCTCCAAGACTTTCACTACTTCGGGTGGTTTGACGGTCCATCAGAGGTATCATACCGGAGAAACACCATTTCAGTGTAAAATTTGTTCAAAAACTTTCAGTGAATCGGGTACTTTGAGGCGTCATGAGAGAATTCATGCCGAAGAAAAACCATTTCAATGCAAAATATGTTTCAGGACTTTCACTAAATCGAGTAATTTGACAGTCCATGAGAGAGTTCATACTGGAGAAAAACCATTTCAATGCTCAATATGTTCCAAGACTTTCACTACTTCGGGTGGTTTGACGGTCCATGAGAGGGTTCATGAAGGAGAAAAACCATTTCAGAGTGAAACTTGTTTTAAAGGTTCCATTGATTCTAGCAGTGTAAGGGACCATAAGAAGATTCATACCAGAGAAAAACTATTTCAGTGTAAAATTTGCTTAAAATCTTTCACTCGTATGTATTATTTGAAAGTTCATGAGAGAGGTCACACTGGTGAAAAACCATTTCAGTGCAAAATTTGTTCCAAGACTTACAATGATTCGGGTAATTTAACGATCCATGAAAGGGTTCATACCGGAGAAAGACCATTTCAGTGCAAAATCTGTTCCAAGACTTTCACCACTTCGGGTAGTTTGACGGTCCATGAGAGGGTTCATACCGGAGAAAAACCATTCAAGTGCAAAATTTGTTCCAAAGCTTTCAGCGATTCGTGTAATTTAACAGTCCATAGGAAAGTTCATGAGAGAGTTCATGCTAGAGAAAAACAATTTCAGTGTGTAATGTGTTCCAAGACTTTCACTTGTTTGGCTGGTTTGACGGTCCATGAGAGGGTTCATACCGGAAAAAAACCGTTTCAGTGCAAAATTTGTTCCAAGGCTTTCAATTATTTGGGCAATTTGACAGACCATGAGAGAGTTCATACTGGAGAAAAACCATTTCAATGCTCAATCTGTTCTAGGACTTTCACTACTTCGGGTAGTTTGACGGTTCATAGGAGGGTTCATACCGGAGAAAAACCATATCAGTGCAAAATTTGTTCCAAGACTTTCACTACTTCAGGTTATTTGACGGTCCATACGAGGGTTCATACCGGAGAAAAACCATTTAATTGCAAAATTTGTTTCAGAGCTTTCAGTACTTCGAGTAATTTGACGGCCCATGAGATGATTCACGTCCAGTCACAACATCAAAACATATCAAGCTAAGTCCAGGTCGAGCCTGGTCCACCAGTTTCGTTTCTGAAGACTTCTACCTCCTCATGCAAATATAACATGTATATGCCAAAATAATGTCATTTAGAGCTTTTTAGGTACCTCCTCATGCAAATATAACATGTATATGCCAAAATAATGTCATTTAGAGCTTTTTAGGTTGAAAACTAGCCGAAAAATGCCAAAATATTGTAATTTTTGTAAATTAATGTGTGCCCTACAGAGATAATTGTCAAGTCACGTGTCCTGGAATGGTCTGCTTTTTATTGTCGAGAATGACAATCACAGTAATAGTACATTTAAAACATACATCACAGTAACCACAATTAAAGGAAATAATGTCATGTATAATTAGACAATGCAAGATCATAAGACAAGTATATCTATATACTAAAATATTGAAATAAATAAAGCTAATACGTTTATTTTTTAAAAATGTATATTATATCTTCCATTTTCACTGTTGGATCTTTGCGTAAGTTCATCATTCCAGGGCCCTATTCTCAAATGTCTACTACCCTATGTCGCATGCGACAAAATATCTCCATCCCTTTTCAATGCTCGGTAGAAAAGTGATAGAAATATTTTGTCGCATGCGACATATGGTAGTCGACATTTGAGAATTGGGTCCCTATCTACATTGTATCAGTTCAACTAAATAATAATAGATGTCGCACCCTTCCCGCAGACTGCGAATTAAAAGCAGCTTTATTTTAATAGTGATTGCCACTATTCTGTGAATAAAAAACAGAGATATTGCAGCACACAAAGGTTGTACGTCGGACGTAAAGTTGTAAACATTCGAAACGCACCTCTGTGGGTAAGGTGTTCTATGATAAGTATTCAACAGTGTTGCCAACCGTAGCAGAATAGAAAACGCATGATTCCATTCTTTGGGTTTTCGGTTCTCAAAAATCACATGTACTGAAAATAATTCCCAAAATATTATTATTAAACACAATTTGACCTTGACGTCGAATAACTTCGGAACACGAGGTCAGTCTCCAATGTCAAAACTGTACGAATACGCCGCTGTGTTGAAATGAACAGTTGGCAACACTGGTAATGTAATCAACTTTTTTATTAGGTTGATCAATACACATTTGAGAATTTGTGTATCATTAAAATATAAATTCATATGCACTGTGAAAAAACTTATTGCTGGAATGCATCATCCATCCAGATCCAGTACAAAATAGAAAGAAAATCGATAATGGCTACTGGTAAATTGGTAATCGCAAAAATTGAGAACATCGATTGGAATAATGAAACTTGTGAAAGAAATGCAGTGAAACACGAACCGTGTGAAATCGAGAATTTTGATGAATCTGCCAGGTACGATGAGTGTTCTACTGGTGAAACAGACTCCTTGGTTCACAAATATGCTATCGATGGCAATCAGGAGCAGAATGAACAAAACCTTGATTTGAAGGAATTGAAACAGGAAGATTTATATCATTCGGAATGTTCGCAAAAACTATCACCAAGTGAATCTAACACTGCACAACTTAAAAGTGAAGACGACAGAGATGTTTTCTTTGAATTAATCAAATGTGAAGCTGGTGAAGAACAATCAAGTAAATCTTTCAGATTGTGTGAAGTATGTTCCCAAAATTCTGATTGGAAAACGGATGTCTTCGAGTCCACAAGTTCTAGATCAAAATGTAGCTGTCAAACGCAAAATGATATGACTCCAGCTTCTCTTGGTCTTTCGACAGGTAATGTGTTATTCCTTTATTTTTAGCGCTGCTGTCCGATTTGTTGTTTTTCAAGCAGAACCAAATAATAATCTTTATTCAAATAGGCAAACCTAATATACAAACAATCTGTTACAATTCCAGAAAAAAATATTGATTTTTGTTGTAAAATATGAATAGAATATTCATTAAATTGTTTTAGAATCATCAATAATTGAGATCAATCAACATTGTTTTTTCTATTCAATTAAATTCATTTTAAATAACATTTCCGAAACTTGGATTTTTCACAATGTATCATAGTTCATCTAACTGTCGATTTATCACAATAAATAAATATAAACATCACAATAACTAATTATACACTAAAAAAATATATACTTAGTCTTAATATTTAACATTAGTTGGTGCTTGAACGCCTTGAACTCAGTGAGTGAGTGGGATCATTTGATTTCAACCGGAAGATCATTGTACTCTATAAAACAATGAATTTGTAGTGTGAGCATAAGTTGTTCTTTGAAAATGGTGGGATAGTTGTGTATTTGATTTTGGAACAATGAATTTGTCAAAATAAGGAGGGGCCTCACCAGATATAATCTTGTAGATCAACATCATTGAATAATAAAAGTAACTATCTTTAACAGAAATCTAATCCAGTGTCTGAAGCATCAATATTATAGGAGTATACCTACTGCATCTTAGAATAACATGCATAACATTCAGTGTTTGCAGGACTGCAATGCTATTTCCATTAAAAAGTGCAAGTACACTAGCATAGTAATCAAAGTGAGGTTTTTTTCAGATCCTGTATCACAGCAATTTGTTCAAGTAAAAAATGAAGAGATATCTGGAGATGAAGTTGCCAAAGAACAAGACACATCTGCAGAACCTTGGATGCTGTCAAAGAGTCTTACGAAAAATGATAATAATGTCTTTGTAGAACGCCAAATGATGATTATGACCAAGATAAAACACCCGTGCAAGTTCTGCTCAAAATTTTTCAGTTTCAGTAAATTAGAAATCCATGAGAGGAATCATACAGAAAAAAAAACATTCAATTGCAAAATTTGTTCCATGGTTTTCAAGAAATCGCGTAATTTGAGGCTCCATGAGAGGGTTCATACCGGAGAAAAACCATTTCAGTGCAAAATCTGTTCGAAACCTTTCAGTCAAACCAGTTCTTTGAAAGTTCATGAGAGGCGTCACACTGGTGAAAAACCATACCAGTGCAAACTCTGTCCAAAATCTTTCGGTCAAACAGGTCATTTGAAAATTCATGAGAGGTCTCACACTGGAGAAAAACCATTTCGGTGCATAATTTGTCTCAAGACTTTCACTTGTTCGAGTAATTTAAGGACCCATCAGAAGATCCACGCCGATGAAAAACAATATCGGTGTAAAATTTGTTCCAAGGCTTTCACTACTTTGGGTGGTTTGACGGTCCATGAAAGGATTCATACCGGAGAAAAACCTTTTCAGTGCAAAATATGTTCCAAGGCTTTTACTATTTCGAGTAGTTTGACGGTCCATGAAAGGGTTCATACCGGAGAAAAACCATATCAGTGCAGAATCTGTTCCAAGACTTTTACGACTTCGGGAAGTTTGACGGGCCACGGGATTGTTCATACCGGAGAAAAACCATTTCAGTGCAAAATCTGTTCCAAGACTTTCACTCAGGCAAGTAGTTTGACGGTCCATGAGAAGGTTCATACCGAAGAAAAGCCATATTAGTGCAAAATATGTGCCAAGACTTTCACTACTTCGGGTAGATTGACACCACGGTATGGTTCATACGGAAGAAAAACCATTTTTTGCAAAATCTGTTCCTAAAATTTCACTTCAGGTAGTTTGACGGACTACTGACTATTGAGAGTTAATACAGGAGAAAACCCATGTGTTTGCCCAATGTATTCCAAGAGTTTTACGACTTTGGATAGTTTGACGGACCATGGGATTCTTCATACAGGAGAAAAGCCATATTAGCCATATAGTAATATAAAATTACCAATTCCAACATCGACACAAGTTGAAAATTTTTTAATTTATAATGGTAAAAATTATTTAATCATCTACACTGCACTGAGGATGACGCAATGCGAAAGCGCTTTGCGATATATATTAAAAATGTATACACTTATATACAAAATATTCGCTTCATTTATTCGGGTTGTTTGACGGACTGGAGGGTTCATACAGGAGAAAACCCATTTGTTTGAATACTTTTTTTTTTCAAAACTTTAACGACTTTGGGTAGTTTGACAGGCCATAGGGTGTTCATACGGGAGAAAAACCAATTTGCAAAATATATTCCAAGACTTTCACGATTTCGGGTAATTTTACGGACCATTGAAGGGTTCATACGGGAGAAATACAATTTCTTCACATATTCCATTTTTAGACTTCAGGTAGTTTGACGTTCATACAAAAGAAAATCCATTTCTTTCGATAATTTTTTTCAAGACTTTCCAGACCTCGGGTAGTTTTACGAACCATGGAAGGATACATACACGAGAAAAGATATTTCTTTGGACAATCTGTTCCAGACTTTCACTACTTCAGGTAGTTGGACAGGCTGTGAAGGGTTCACACAGGAGAAAACATCTCTTTGCACAATTTATTCCAAGACTTCACGACTTCGGGTAGCTTGACGGACCATGGAAGGGTTCATACGGGAGAAAAACCATTTCTTTTCCTAATTCATTCCAAGACTTGAACGACTCAGGGTAGTTTTACAAACCATGGAAGGGTTGATAAGAGAGAAAAACCATTCCTTTGCACAATCCATTATTAAATATTTTACTTCGGTTAATTTTACGGGCCGTGGAGGGTTCATACAGGAGAAAACCCATTTCTTTGCACAAATCATTCCAAGACTTTTACAATTTCGGATAGTTTGAAGGGTCGTAGAAGGGTCCATACGAGAAAAATACCATGAACGGAAAGGGTGAAAAGTTGGATTATAGGAGAGTAAATCGACCGATGGTGTCGCTACTATCGCTGAAAATGGCGACTTAGGCAGAGTTCGTTTGTTTACAATAGTTAATGTGAAAATATGAAATCATCGTCATTTGTAGATTCGTTCAACTTTATCGTGTATGACTTATTATTGTAATGCCATCGAGTGGTTTTTCATATCCCTTAAGTGTTAGATTGAAGTGTTATCAAAATATCGAATTGAATAATAACTGTGATATGCACAGGTTATGATTTACACAAACAAAAACAGCCGATTAGCACTTGCTGGACAGATTCGAATATTTTCCGACATGGGTCGTGGTCGTCATCTAATGCTGAACTCGCCAATTGGAACGTGCCCCTGAAATCCGACATATTGTCAACCGTCATCATGAAGTTCACTTTGTTGTGACCTCGCTGGCTCTCAAGGATGGTCCCTTAACCATTGGCCGGATAGCCCTAGCAGCTAAGGCCATTACATGAAGAAGAAGAAGAAGTCATCATGAAGTAAGCAAGAGAATTGATTATTTGTTGTTGGTTTTGTAATCTTGCTGGGCCTGAAATTCATCATTCTTCCAGTAAAAACACTAAAAACTCGATAATGGATAAAGGTGAACTCGTAATTGCTCAACTTGAGAACGATTGGAACATTGAAGCTTGTGAAACAATCGCAGTGAAACATGAGCCGTGCGAAATCGAGAATTCTGATGAATTTGGCAGGTACGATGAGTGTTCTACTGATGAAACAGACTCTATGGATCACAAAAATGCTATCGACGGCCATCAAGAGCAGAATGAACAAAAACTTGATGCAAAGGAACTGAAACAGGAAGATTTATATATTTCAGAAAGTTCGCAGAAACTACCACCAAGTGAATCTAACATTGCACAATTCAAAAGTGAAGAGGACATAGACATTTTTCATGAAGATATCAAATATGAAACTGGTGAGGAGAAATCAACTGAACTTTTCAAATTCTGTGAAATCTGTTACCAAAGTTTTGATAGCGATATGTATGTCTTCAAATCCACAAGTCATAGATCAGAATGTAGCTGTCAGAAGCAAAATGAGACCCTGTTTTATAATATGCATGGTGAGGACATGACTCATGATATGACTCCAGCTTCTCTTGGTCTTTCGACAGGGGTAAATATTCGGTTAGAGAGAGCCATTGAGTTTTCAAAAAAAAAATTTGCAACTTTTGGCGGTCACGACTATTTTCGAAGATACAGGTCCATTTTTTTGTGGATTTTCACCATTTAACAGATCAATTTCTGTTATTAAAAATTCAAAAAATATGCCCATTTTTTAATCAAGACATCACACATGCCCTTATTTACTTATTTTCAGTACTTTTTAGCAGAAAAAACTCACTTTTTGAAAAATTCACCCTAAATAAAAGAAAACGGATTGTTAAATATAACAACATATTTTCAACTGAAATAGAAACTGAATTTGGTGTACCTCAGGGTTCAGTACTTGGTCCAATTTTTTTTATATTATTTATCAATGGTATTATTCATCATATTAAACATTGTCAGATAAAGTTATTCGCGGATGACACATTGCTCCATTATACTGGTGAAACAAAAGATATTGACTATTTTCTAAACGAAGAAAAATAATGGATTAATGCAGAATATGGATAAAACTAAATTTATGGTAATATCAACTATCAGAATCCACGCTGATGTTATTGAATGCACGTACATGTATCAAGTCATTAACTCCTGTGAATGAGGCCCTTCACCCGATTGTTTATTTTGATCAGTTTATTTTTTTTTCAGAGTTCAAATTAGAAAAATTTGAAGTTGAAGATAAAGTGATAGCTGTAGATTATTTGATGGTCCATAATAGTATCCACGCCGAAAAAAATTCATTTCAGTGCACAACTTGTTTCAAGACTTACTCTCAGTTGGGTGATTTGAGGATTCATGAGAAGATTCACACTGGTAAAAAAATATTTCACTGCAAAATTTGTTTAAAGACTTTCACTCAATCGGGTAATTTAAACGTCCATATGAGGATTCATACCGGAGAAAAACCATTTCAGTGCAAAATGTGTTCAAAGAGTTTCACTAACTCGAGTCATTTGAGGACCCATGAGAGGATTCACACTGGTGAAAAACCATTTCAGTGCAAAATTTGTTCCAATAATTTTACCAATTCGAGAAATTTGAGGGTCCATGATAGGATTCATACCGGAGAAAGACCATATCAGTGCAAAATTTGTCCCAAGACTTTCTCTAATTTGAGAAATGTGTTGGTCCATGAGAGGGTTCATACTGGAGAAAAACCATTTCAGTGCAAGATATGTGAAAAATCTTTCAGTCAAACGGCTCCTTTGAAAGCTCATGAGAGGGTTCACACTGGTGAAAAGCCTTTTCAGTGCAAAACTTGTTCCAGGACTTTCACAAATTTGGGTAATTTTAAGGTCCATGAGAGGGTTCATACAGGTGAAAAACCATTTCAGTGCAAAATTTGTTCCAAGGCGTTTACTAGATCGGATAAATTGACGATACATGAGAGGGTTCATACCGGAGAAAATTCATTTCAATACAAAATTTGATCCAAGGCGTTCATTAGATCGGATACATTGACAATCCATGAGAGGGTTCATACCGGAGAATATTCATTTCAATGCAAAATTTGATCCAAGGCGTTCATTAGATCGGATACATTGACAATCCATGAGAGGGTTTATACCAGAGAAAAACCATATTTCAAAATGTTTTCAAGATCTTTTAATTACCAAAATGACATCACATTGAAAAAACATACCTCAAATTATATTAGTCCTTAAAATACAACAGATAAAATTACTACATTACTACAAATTACAACATATCAAAAACTACTACAAGAAAAAATGTATTTAAAATTTGTTCAATATTTTTTTATTAAATAGGCTCAATGAGATGGGGTTTTTGGTCTTTGAAAATGGTATCTCTAGCATTATTGTCATTGAAGTACGTTTGTTACACATGAATATAATAGTGCTCATGACAAGATTTTGTGTTCTTAGGATTATACTCAAATGTTCGTTCACGATAAAAATAAAAGGGTGCCACATTAATCAAAATTTGGTGTTATTATTGATTTGCAATAGTCAATAGTGAAAAATCAAAGGGCCCCCTTTGAATGACGTTTCCGTGTAGGTGTGATCTGTGGCTAAGGGTAAAGCGAAAACGTACCCATCCACGGAACTACATAATTTTGATCAGATTGACCAAGGTGATAAATATTATAGAAGAGAGAGTTCTTGCCAAAGTGATAGGGAAAAGTATAATTCGATAGAGGGCGCTGCCAAATGTCGATGTCAATATTCGAAGGAGTAAAACAAACATCCGTGTTTTTGAATAATGTGTGTTACAAGTAATATTTTAACTGTTGAAATTTAGTCTTTCAATATCGACCTATAATCTGTTGTGGAGAAAGTACATATTAATATTTTAGGTAGTTTATATCGCCATGTAAATATTTGCATGTGACAACACCATTAAAATTTTAGTTCAGTCATACTATAGAATTTAACTTGAAGATTCAAGCTCTCTTAATGCTACGCCATCTTTAAGATATACCAACGAAGGACAAGCTGTTCTAAATGCAGGCCATATAATTTTGCTGGAAGGACAAGACACTGATAGCACTGTCCTACACCTGGTGTAATTACACTTGATTTTCATTTTCAGTGTTCGTTTACAGATTAATTTGACACGTTCGTTTGTTAGAACAATTCGGTTCAACATGCGGTGTAAACTACACTACACTATAGGCGTTTTCCATTTAGGAATGTTAAGCCCCGGGGCTTCTCATTCTAGACTTGCTATTGGTAGATTTTGACAGATGTCATTTTTCAGCCAGTGATGAAACTAGAATAAGAAGCCCTGGTGCATCAAACCCTTAAACGGAAAGCAGCTAAAGTAGACAGGGTTACCGCGAAACCTCCGTTTTGATGACGTCAGTTGTGTGCCAGAATTTGAACCTACAGTAAGACAAGGACAAGCCAGAAGAACAAAGATAGTTAAATAGGAACAACCACAGTAATTCCTATATGTTGGCAGCAGTGGCACTCTTTCACCACCCTACGTCTGTGTCCCCCGAAATCTCTAAAAACTGTTTTTCGCGGTAGCCCAGTCAGTATTATATAGAACAACCCTGAAGTGGCCTAAAAACAATAAAAAAACACAATATGCAGATTGCAATGATTGCAGACAACAGACTGAATGCAGTGAAGTGATAATTTGTTTCAAATTCAAATGTTGCTGTAATTTCAGTAATCTGTTAAGAAAAAAAGCATTGCCGGAGCTGAAATTCATCAGAAACTCGATAATGGATACAGGTAAATTCTTATTCGTGAAAATTGAGAACAATGAAGCTTATGAAAGAAATGTAGTTAAACATGAGCCGTGCGAAATCGAGAATTTTGATGAATCTGGCAGATATGATGAGTGTTCTACTGGCGAAACTCAAGAGGAGAATGAAAACAAACTTGATTTGAAGGAATTGAAACAGGAAGTTTTATATCATTCGGAATGTTCGCAGAAACTATCACCAAGTGAATCTAACCTTGCACAATTCAAAAGTGAAGACGACATAGATATTTTCTACGCAGATATCAAATGTGAAACTGGTGAGGAAAAATCAAGTATTCTCTCCAGATTCTGCGAAATGTGTTGCCAAAGTTCTGATAGGAAAACGGACGTCTTTGAATCCACAAGTTTTACGTCGAAATGTAGCTGTCAAAAGCAAACTTTAGATTCTCTTGGCCTTTCGACAGGTAATGTGTTATTCCTTAATTTATCTATGTTAATGCTGCCTGCATATGAGTCGAGATATGAGTAGCACGTCCAAAAGTCCATTTTGTTGTTATCATTGTTATCCCAACAGAACCAAATATCAGAAATGATAAGATTATAATATGAGTACGATAAGTTTCAGCTCTTACGCCATTATAAAGTATTAAATTACATTGAGTTCTTGAGTAATTACTTATTCTAGTGGGATTCACATATTGGTGGAACAATTGATGATATTTCAGAAGAGCACAAGTCATGAAAATATATTAGAAGGGAGGTAAATTGCCAACCTTTCTGCAATATTCCAAACTTGGGCCAACATGTAAAAAAAAATGCTTTGTGATTCAGTGCTTTCCCAATTCAACTATTGTGACATTTTTTCAATCAATCAAACTTAGCTTTATTGTCTATTGTATTTTTTAATTAATAAAAACAAAATCACTAACATTTTGTGACTTTTTTCACGTTACCTAATTATCCTTATAAAAATGAAAAATTGCCTCCGCCCATGTTTATAAAAACTTGACAGAATGCAAGATCTTGTTTTTTTCGTCTAACTTCAAGAGGTGGAATATTTAAATAATGTTTCATTTGGCTGTAAACAACTTGAACTTTGAAAGCTATGTACCTCAGAAAATTGTGTTATTTTATTCTTGTTACATAATGTGGTGACCAAACAGAAGAACAGTAATCAAGATGACTTCTAACTAATGAGCAGTAAAGAACTTTAATTGTTCACATTTTTTTTTTTCAGATTCTCAGTTACCAAAAATTGAATTTCAAGATAAACCGATATCTGATTTGATGGTCCATAATAGGATCCATACCGGAAAAAAACCATTTGAGTGCACAATTTGTCTCAAGACTTTCACTCAATCAGGTAATTTAAACGTCCATATGAGGATTCATACCGGAGAAAAACCATTTCAGTGCAAAATATGTTCGAAGACTTTCAATAATTCGAGTCATTTGAGGACCCATGAGAAAATTCACACTGGAGAGAAAACATTTCAGTGCAAAATGTGTTCCAAGAGTTTTACTAATGCGAGATATTTGAGGGTCCATGATAGGATTCATACCGGAGAAAAACCCTTTCAGTGCAAAATGTGTGACAATACTTTCTCTAATTTGAGAAATGCGAGGGTCCATGAGAGGATTCATACTGGAGAAAAACCATTTCAGTGCAAGATATGTGAGAAATCTTTCAGCCAAACGGCTCCTTTGAAAGCTCACGAGAGGGTTCACACTGGTGAAAAGCCATTTCAGTGCAAAATTTGTTCCAGGACTTTCACTGAATCGGGCAGTTTGAGACGCCATGAGAGAATTCATACCAGAGAAAAACCATTTGAGTGCAAAATATGTTCCAAGACTTTCACTAATTCGAGTCATTTGAGGACTCATGAGAAGATTCACACTGGTGAAAAACCATTCCAGTGCAAAACTTGTTCCAAGAATTTCACTAATGCGAGAAATTTGAGGTTCCATGATAGGATTCATACCGGAGAAAAACCCTTTCAGTGTAAAATGTGTGACAAGACTTTCTCTAATTTGAGAAATGTGAGGTTCCATGAGAGGATTCATACTGGAGAAAAACCATTTCAATGCAAGATATGTGAAAAATCTTTCAGTCAAACGGCTCCTTTGAAAGCTCACGAGAGGGTTCACACTGGTGAAAAGCCTTTTCAGTGCAAAATTTGTTCCAGGACTTTCACTGAATCGGGTAGTTTGAGACGCCATGAGAGAATTCATACCAGAGAAAAACCATTTCAGTGCAAAATATGTTCCAAGACTTTCACCAATTCGAGTCATTTGAGGACTCATGAGAAGATTCACACTGGTGAAAAACCATTCCAGTGCAAAACTTGTTCCAAGAATTTCACTAATGCGAGAAATTTGAGGTTCCATGATAGGATTCATACTGGAGAAAGACTCTTTCAGTGCAAAATGTGTGACAAGACTTTCTCTAATTTGAGAAATGTGAGGGTCCATGAGAGAATGCATGCCGGAGAAAAACCATTTCAATGCAAGATATGTGAAAAATCTTTCAGTCAAACGGCTCCTTTGAAAGCTCATGAGAGGGTTCACACTGGTGAAAAGCCTTTTCAGTGCAAAATTTGTTCCAGGACTTTCACTGAATCGGGCAGTTTGAGACGCCATGAGAGAATTCATACCAGAGAAAAACCATTTTAGTGCCAAATTTTTTCCAATGCTTTCATCGATTTGGGCAATGTGACAGTCCATGAGAGAGTTCATACTGGAGAAAAACCATTTCAATGCTCAATCTGTTCCAAGACTTTCACTACTTCGGGTAGTTTGACGGTCCATAGGAGGGTGCATACCGGAGAAAAACCTGTTTATTGCAAAATTTGTTCCAAAGCATTCAGTAGTTCGAGTAATTGCTCATGAGAAGATGTATGGCCAGTCACAACAGCATAAAAAAAACCAAGCTTAGTCCAGGTCGAGCCTGGTCCACCAGTCCCCTGTGCAAAACAAGGTACAGTTGCAGCCAATAAAAAATAGAACAACTCTTATAGCAGATTTTTATTTAATTCTTATTGATGGATATTATAGTTTAGTGATTTTTTTTTATCGATTCACTTATTCAGTGAAATTCTTTTGAAATGTATGTATTTAATTGTCTGTTATTACTGTTTAATGTTAATTTTGGTCGCTGTTTAATTTTATGTCTTTTACATGTTTATTATTTAAAAATTGTCTTTTACCCTTTCTATAATGCTTTGTGATAAAGATTCCGTCATGTAACTAACAATGAAGTATAATTCTCTCTCTCTCTCCTTTTGGTTAAAGTTTTAATCTCACCTAAATATATTGTATTTCAACTATAAGTACATTAATTTTATGAGAAATGTCTTTACATGTATTTACTTATTTATACTCATTTTATTTATATATTTTACAACACTTCGTCAATAAGATGTAAATCTTCAGACAATAAAGGATATTATAAAAATGAGTGAAAAACAGCCTCTTTCTTTTTGTCATGTGCTACTCTAAACCTGTCAAATTTGACATTTTTTATGATCTCTTACCACGTAGTAACGGCTACACTCATTAACTGATTCATAGATTTCATTCACCAGATTGTTTATTTCTATCTTTTATTTATTTTTTTTTTTCAGATTCACAATTACAGTCACTCGAAGTACAAGATGAAGCGATATCTGGAGATGATTTGATGGTCCATAGTTACTCTCAGTTGGGTGATTTGAGGATTCATGAGAAAATTCACACTGGAGAAAAACCATACCAGTACAAAATTTGTTCCAAGGCGTTCAATAGATCGGATGAAATGACGTCTCATGAGAGGGCTCATACCGAAGAAAATCAGTGCAATATCTGTTCCAAGACTTTCACTGCTGCGAGAAATTTGAGGGTCCATGATAGGATCCATACTGAAGAGAAACCATATCAGTGCAAAATTTGTTTCAAGGCCTTCATTAGGTCTAGTCATTTGACGACCCATGAGAGGATCCACACTGGTGAAAAACCATTCCAGTGCAAAATTTGTTCTAAGGCGTTCACTAGATCGGATAATTTGACGATACATGAGAGAGTTCATACCGGAGAAAAACTATTTCCGTGCAAAATCTGTTCCAAGACTTTCGCTGCTTCGGGTAGTTTGACGGTCCATGAGAGGGTTCATACTGGTGAAAAGCCATTCCAGTGCAAAATTTGTTTCAAGAATTTCGCTGAATCTGGTAGTTTTAGGCGCCATGAGAAGGTTCATACCGGAGAAAAACCACACCAGTGCAAAGTTTGTTTCAAGGCTTTTATTAGGTCTAGTCACTTGACGACCCATGAGAGGATTCACACTGGTGAAAAACCATTTCAGTGCAAAATTTGTTCCAAGGCGTTCACTAGATCGGATAAATTGACGATCCATGAGAGGGTTCATACCGGAGAAAAATCATATCAATGCAAAATATGTTCCAAAACGTTCACTATTTCGACTCATTTGAGGCTCCATGAAAGGATTCATATCGCAGAAAATCCATTTAAGTGCAAAACGTGTTCCAACACTTTCACTAATTCGAGTAATTTGATGGTCCACGAGAGGGTTCACACCGGAGAAAAGCCGTCATTTGAAAGTTCGTGAGTCACACTGGTGAAAATCCGTTTCAGAGCATAATTTTTTCAAAGACTTTCAGTCAATTGGGTATTTTGACGGTTCATGAGAGGATTCAAATATAACTTCTAGCACAAATTTTTCTCTTTACATAAGGAAATAAAGGAAAATGAAATTTGTCCCTAAAATACAATGCAACAGATTAAAATTACTACACTATATCAAAAACTAACACAAGAAAAAATATATTCTATCTATATTAAACTTGGTTGAATACATAGTCATGCATTTTTTTTTAATAGGTTCAAATGAGATGAGGTGTTTGGTCTCTGCTGCAGGGAACTTATATACAGTGCGGACGTAAATAGTCGCCCTCCCAATTATATTTTGAATGGTTCAATATTTTTCAACCACACTTGTATAAGACCATAAATACTACTTTTTATAATACTGGTCTTCTTTATGACGTCATCCGCCTAAGCGTGACGTAATTTGGGAAAAAACATTATATCGGAAGGTAGGTCACGTGGCTCCTCAATTTATTTAAGGTATTTCAATTCTGTATCCAATGGTGTATGATTTTTTATTTTTGCTCACCGTTAGGGGAGATATGAGCATTTATATTATGAATATTTATTCTTGTTTCACCTATGTAAAGTGAAAATGAACGTATGGTATCTTTAACTACAGGCTTTCGGTGATCCGAGTAATTTGATAGTACATGAAAGGGTTCATACCGAAGAAAAACCTTATCAGTACAAAATCTGTTTCAAGACTTTCACTACTGCGGGATGTTTGACGATCCATGAGAGGGTTCATACCGGAGAAAAACCATTTCATTGACAAGTTTTTTCAAGGTTTTCGGTAGATCTGATAAATTGACAAAACATGAGAGAGTTCATACTGGAGAAAAACCATTTCAGTGTAAAATTTGTTCCAGTACTTTCACTGTAAAATTTGTTCCAGTACTTTCACTGAATCGGGTAGTTTGAGGCGACATGAGAAGATTCATAACGGTAAAAAACCTTTTCATGTCAACATTTCTTCAGAGACTTTAAACGAATCGAGTCAGTTGAGAGTCCATGAAAGGATTCATACAGGGGAAAAGCCCTTTTGTTACAATATCTGTTCAAAATCCTTCAATCAAAAGAGTTCTTTGAAAGCTCATGAGAAGGTTCACACTGGTAAAAAACCATTTAAGTACAAAATTTGTTCAAAATATTTCAGTGGTTATTTTATGGTTCATGAGAGAGGAGTCACTGGTGAAAAACCATTTCATTGCAAAATTAATTTCATGACTGCAAAATCAAGATTTTCATCAATTTTTCATTTTATTTAGTTATTTAATACACGGGAAAACCTCATTACAGTTTATAAATATATTATGAATAAGGCTATAATTCTACAGTGCGGCTTTTAATAGTCCCCCCTTGTTAACTTTTGAACGGTTCTAAAAAAAAAAACATTTCGAGGGTGTCACCACTACTACTTTTTGAAATAAAAAAAATGGTGATTGCCCGACAGGGGTGGGGGGGCGGGGACACATCAACTCAAAATGTTTAAATGGCATGGGTGGTCAAGTGGCACATCGTCGAAAAGGAAATTCCATTCTCTTCCAACCATCTAATTTTTTTTGAATTTCGTTAATATTTTTTTTGCAGTTCAATTTAGAAATATCAAATATAAGTGCGGATCTGAATACCACTAATTCAAAGAAATATCAATAAAAATTCACAAACAAATCAAAATATCCAAAATCAAGTATAGGAAGAATTTAAATACTGTACCCATATTGAAATGATGAAACTTGTTCTTATACTCTGAATAAAAATAAATTCAATAATTATATAAACATTCTATAGAATTGTTCACATTTTTCTATTCCTTGACTTTTAACTGGACATTGTAGTTGCTCTTGCGAAAGCCAGTCAAGAAGTAAAATATCAAATGAAACTACTCAAGTTTGTTTTGAACGATTTCTGATGATCACTTCTGAAAGTTTAAAAAGGAACGTCTCTGCTAGTTCTTGTTGAATCATCACCGGGAGAAGTCTTTCATTTTGTTGATGAAAAGGAGTAATAATTGATCAGTTTGTCATTTTTTCATCAAAAATTTTGATCTGTGCTGGATGATAGACCAAAAATACATTCTTCTATATTGATAACTGTGGACATTGGGCTCTGGCTGGCACAGCATGTATTACTCTGCGACTGGATGTGTTATTCTTTTAGATAGACACTTTTTCACTATTTTCAATCTTACCAAGACAGAATATGTCCTCCTTTTTCATTGTCATTCCATCTCTTGTACAGTAGCGTGTCGATATAACTGAATCAGATTGAAATTTTGCCAAGTTTTGTGAAAAAACTAAATATTAATTTTAATAATCAGAACTAATGCTATTCCGCAATAGATAATAGCTTCAGAAGCCTGCACACCGTATTTGGCTACTCTAGGAAGAACTTTATTTTTTTATCGTTTCATGAAATAAGGTTAACCACTTTGGAAATTTTTATGCTTAAAATGGAAAACAGATTTTCTTCAAAATGCACACAGGGGAGGACTTTGACGAGCAGAATCCAGCAACGTTATCAGTTTTCTTTTATCTCTCGTTGTTTTTGAGATATTTGAATTTTTGTACTACAAAAAAGATTTTTCTGCACTGTCCTGCCATCTCTTGGACAGTAGCCGAAATTGACATCCACCGCGTGTCGATATTGAATCAGATTGAAAAACTAAATATTAATTTTTATAATTAGACCTAATGCTATTCCGCAGTAGATGCTAGCTTCAAAAGCCTGCACACCGAATTTGGCTGCTCTAGGAAGAACTTTATTTTTTGATCGTTTCATGAAACAAGGTTAACCCCTTTGGAAATTTTTCACCTGAAAATGGAAAATAGATTTGCTTCAAAATGCACACAGGGGAGGACTTTGACGAGTAGAATCCAGAAACGTTATCAGTTTTCTTTTATCTCTCGTCATTTTTGAGATATTTGAATTTTTGTATCACAGAAAAAAAAATTCTGCATTGTCCTGCCATCTCTTGGATAGTAGCCAAAGTTGACATCACCGCATGTCGATACTTAATCAGATTGGAATTTTGTCAAGTTTTGTGAAAAAACTGAATATTAATTTTTATAATTAGAAATAATGCTATTCCGCAGTAGATGCTGGCTTCAAAAGCCTGCACACCGAATTTGGCTGCTCTAGGAAGAACTTTATTTTTTGATCGTTTCATGAAACAAGGTTAACCCCTTTGGAAATTTTTCACCTGAAAATGGAAAATAGATTTGCTTCAAAATGCACACAGGGGAGGACTTTGACGAGTAGAATCCAGAAACGTTATCAGTTTTCTTTTGTCTCTCATCATTTTTGAGATATTTTAATTTTTGTATCACAGAAAAAAAATTTCTGCGTTGTCCTGCCATCTCTTGGACAGTAGCCAAAGTTGACATCACCGCATGTCGATACTTAATCAGATTGGAATTTTGTCAAGTTTTGTGAAAAACTGAATATTAATTTTTATTTCTTGACATAATTTTTTGGGTTTATCACCTTCCACAATCTGAAAATGAAAAAAAAAAAAAAAAAAAAAAAAAAAAAAAAAAATTTTTAATCCAAAGAAATCTGTACAAGTGTAGAAGGGCAAATTAATTAATTTGCCCGATAAGTTACTGCGTTCACAAGACTGTTGTCTTGAAAGAAATTAATTTTTGTCAGTAACGTACCCTACACTGAATTTGCCTATCTGAAAAAATGAGATCGAATTAACAAAGAATACTTCTCTTTTTTTGAAAACTGTTGACGTTTCGGAGGCTGTATCTGCCTCCGTTATCAAAACTTCTTAGAAAGACGCTGAGAAAAAAAAAAAAAAAAAAAAAAAACTGAATTTAAATTGCGATTTTGGTAATAAGACCTTTCTTTGACAGAGTCAAATGAAATCTGATTTCATTTGACTCTGTCAAAGAAAGGTCTTATTACCAAAATCGCAATTTAAATTCAGTTTTTTCTCAGCGTCTTTCTAAGAAGTTTTGATAACGGAGGCAGATACAGCCTCCGAAACGTCAACAGTTTTCAAAAAAAGAGAAGTATTCTTTGTTAATTCGATCTCATTTTTTCAGATAGGCAAATTCAGTGTAGGGTACGTTACTGACAAAAATTAATTTCTTTCAAGACAACAGTCTTGTGAACGCAGTAACTTATCGGGCAAATTAATTAATTTGCCCTTCTACACTTGTACAGATTTCTTTGGATTAAAAATTTTTTTTTTTTTTTTTTTTTTTTTTTTTTTTTCATTTTCAGATTGTGGAAGGTGATAAACCCAAAAAATTATGTCAAGAACTGGATTTCCTCCACAAAATCAAACTTTTAATCAATATTAATTTTTATAATTAGAAATAATGCTATTCCGCAGTAGATGCTGGCTTCAAAAGCCTGCACACCGAATTTGGCTGCTCTAGGAAGAACTTTATTTTTTGATCGTTTCATGAAACAAGGTTAACCCCTTTGGAAATTTTTCTGCTGAAAATGGAAAATAGATTTGCTTCAAAATGCACACAGGGGAGGACCTTGACGAGCAGAATCCAGAAACGTTATCAGTTTTCTTTTGTCTCTCATCATTTTTGAGATATTTGAATTTTTGTATCACAGAAAGAAAATTCTGCATTGTCCTGCCATCTCTTGGACAGTAGCCAAAATTGACATCACCGCATGTCGATACTTAATCAGATTGGAATTTTGTCAAGTTTTGTGAAAAAACTGAATATCAATTTTTATAATTAGAAATAATGCTATTCCGCAGTAGATGCTGGCTTCAAAAGCCTGCACACCGAATTTGGCTGCTCTAGGAAGAACTTTATTTTTTGATCGTTTCATGAAACAAGGTTAACCCCTTTGGAAATTTTTCACCTGAAAATGGAAAATAGATTTGCTTCAAAATGCACACAGGGGAGGACTTTGACGAGTAGAATCCAGAAACGTTATCAGTTTTCTTTTGTCTCTCATCATTTTTGAGATATTTGAATTTTTGTATCACAGAAAAAAAATTTCTGCATTGTCCTGCCATCTCTTGGACAGTAGCCAAAGTTGACATCACCGCATGTCGATACTTAATCAGATTGGAATTTTGTCAAGTTTTGTGAAAAAACTGAATATTAATTTTTATAATTAGAAATAATGCTATTCCGCAGTAGATGCTGGCTTCAAAAGCCTGCACACCGAATTTGGCTGCTCTAGGAAGAACTTTATTTTTTGATCGTTTCGTGACACAAGGTTAACCCCTTTGGAAATTTTTCTGCTGAAAATGGAAAATAGATTTGCTTCAAAATGCACACAGGGGAGGACCTTGACGAGCAGAATCCAGAAACGTTATCAGTTTTCTTTTGTCTCTCATCATTTTTGAGATATTTGAATTTTTGTATCACAGAAAAAAAATTTCTGCATTGTCCTGCCATCTCTTGGACAGTAGCCAAAGTTGACATCACCGCATGTCGATACTTAATCAGATTGGAATTTTGTCAAGTTTTGTGAAAAAACTGAATATCAATTTTTATAATTAGAAATAATGCTATTCCGCAGTAGATGCTGGCTTCAAAAGCCTGCACACCAAATTTGGCTGCTCTAGGAAGAACTTTATTTTTTGATCGTTTCGTGACACAAGGTTAACCCCTTTGGAAATTTTTCTGCTGAAAATGGAAAATAGATTTGCTTAAAAATGCACACAGGGGAGGACTTTGACGAGTAGAATCCAGAAACGTTATCAGTTTTCTTTTGTCTCTCATCATTTTTGAGATATTTGAATTTTTGTATCACAGAAAAAAAATTTCTGCATTGTCCTGCCATCTCTTGGACAGTAGCCAAAGTTGACATCACCGCATGTCGATACTTAATCAGATTGGAATTTTGTCAAGTTTTGTGAAAAAACTGAATATTAATTTTTATAATTAGAAATAATGCTATTCCGCAGTAGATGCTGGCTTCAAAAGCCTGCACACCGAATTTGGCTGCTCTAGGAAGAACTTTATTTTTTGATCGTTTCATGACACAAGGTTAACACCCTTTGGAAATTTTTCTGCTGAAAATGGAAAATAGATTTGCTTCAAAATGCACACAGGCGAGGATCTTGACGAGCAGAATCCAGAAACGTTATCAGTTTTCTTTTATATCTCATTGTTTTTGAGATATTTGAATTTTTGTATCACAAAAAAGATTTTTTCTGCACTGTCTTGCCATCTCTTGGACAGTAGCCAAAGTTGACTTTCACTGAATGTCGATACTGAATCAGATTGAAAAACCAAATATTAATTTTTGTAATTAGACCTAATGCTATTCCGCAGTAGATGATAGCTTCAAAAGCCTGCACACCAAATTTGGCTGCTCTAAGAAGAACTTTATTAGTTGATCGTTTCATGAAACCAGGTTTTGGAAATTTTTCTGCTGAAAATGGAAAATAGATTTGCTCCAAAATGCTCACAGGGGAGGACCTTGACGAGCAAGATCCAGGAAGGTAGCCAGTTTTCTTTTATCTCTTATAGTTTTCGAGATACTTGAATTTTTATATCGCGAAAAAATTATTTTTTTCACTGTCCTGCCATCTCTTGGACAGTAGCCGAAGTTGACTTCCACTGATTGTTGATACTGAATCAAATTGAAAAACTAAATATTAATTTTTATAAGTAGACCTAATGCTTCAAAAGCCCGCTCACCAAATTTGGCTGCTCTAGGAAGAACTTTATTTTTTGATCGTTTCATGAAACAAGGTTGACCCCTTTGGAAATTTTTCTGCTGAAAATGGAAAATAGATTTGCTTCAAAATGCACACAGGGGAGGACCTTGACGAGCAGGATCCAGGAAGGTAGCCAGTTTTCTTTTATCTCTTATAGTTTTCGAGATACTTAAATTTTTATATCGCGAAAAAATAATTTTTTTCACTGTCCTGCCATCTCTTGGACAGTAGCCGAAGTTGACTTTTACCGCGTGTCGATAGTGAATCAGATTGAAATTTTGCCAAAAACTAAATATTAATTTTTATAATTAGAACTAATGCTATTCCGCAGTAGATAATAGCTTCAAAAGCCCGCACACCAAATTTGGCTGCTCTAGGAAGAACTTTATTTTTTGATCGTTTCATGGAATTTTTTCTGCTAAAAATGGAAAATAGATTTGCTTCAAAATGCACACAGGGGAGGACCTTGACGAGCAGGATCCAGGAAGGTAGCCAGTTTTCTTTTATCTCTTATAGTTTTCGAGATACTTGAATTTTTATATCGCGAAAAAATAATTTTTTTTCACTGTTCTGCCATCTCTTGGACAGTAGCCGAAGTTGACTTTTACCGCGTGTCGATAGTGAATCAGATTGAAATTTTGCCAAAAACTAAATATTAATTTTTATAATTAGAACTAATGCTATTCCGCAATAGATAATAGCTTCAGAAGCCTGCACACCAAATTTGGCTGCTCTAGGAAGAACTTTATTTTTTGATCGTTTCAAGAAGCAAGGTTAACCCCTTTGGAAATTTTTTTGCTGGAAATGGAAAATAGATTCGCTTCAAAATCCACACAGGGGAGGACCTTGACGAGCAGAATTCAGAAACGGTATCGGTTTTCTTTTATCTCTCATTGTTTTTGAGATATTTGAATTTTTGTATCACAAAAAAGATTTTTTCTGCACTGTCCTGCCATCTCTTGGACAGTAGCCGAAGTTGACTTCCACTGATTGTCGATACTGAATCAGATTGAAAACTAAATATTAATTTTTATAATTAGACCTAATGCTATTCCGCAGTAGATAATAGCTTCAAAAGCCCGTTGTGAGTAGCCAGTTTTCTTTTATCTCTTATAGTTTTCGAAATATTTGAATTTTTGTGTCGCAAAAAAGGTTTTTCATCGCAGTTCTGCCAATTGGCGCAGCCAGGGTGGGGGGCTTTGGGGCTGCAGGGTTGTGTGTTGAGGTCCTTATTCACTGGAGCATTTTTCCGCATGAGCACATGTACTGCTTAGTTCAAGCTCATGCTGCATTATGTTCAAATCAGCGTCCACATCATCCGAGCATTTGCTCGTTCGGTGCTCATCCGGATTGAATGCTCTAGTGAATACGCGGCTTTAATCGCGAGCGAAAAACAAATTTACGCATTTTTAACTCTTTTCTCCTTCTTGTCTTGATACACAGTCGAAAAAGTGTTTGTGTGAAGTCTGCCGTAACCACATGCTGTAATAATACGTGCATTGCATATTATAAAAAAACTATAGAAATTTTTTTTTTGCAGGATTCCCTCTTCATCCTACGGACGAAGTCTCCAGTAACTACGCCAGTTAAACAAGCCGGGACGGATTCCCGTTTACCAAAAGGAGAGGGTGCTGAAATAATAGCAACGTTACGTAAGCATTTCGAAGAATTCAAGAAGAAGAAGAGTAATTTATGAATCTAGACGACATTCGAAATTTCGAAAAAGGATTTTAAATTCGTGTTTACCTCAAAGATCAAAGTAAAAAAAAATTAACGACGTTAAAAATGGCTGTCAATGATGAAAGAGATTCGTTTTCCGAAATGCTACCAAAAATTGTGAGTATTCATTATTATTTTATTTGTAGAAAGTGTTGCATTTCCTGAAAATAATATGTTTTTTCAGGAATTACACGCACATTTGAATGGTTCTTTGACTGGAGAGACTCTAAATAAACTTGGGTGTTCGCAACAATCCATCCACGAATATGAAAAGCTTGCAAAACTCCCTCCTACGAGCAGAACTTTACAGGATTGCTTCAAACTCTTCAAAGAAGCACATAATGTCGCAAACAATCCAGAATCTGTATATATAGCGACTAAAAGTGTGATCGAAGATTTTGTCAAGGATAACGTCATATACTTGGAATTGCGAACAACACCTCGAGCTGAGGATGGCATGTCAAAAGACATGTACATTGAATCAGTAATAAAAGGAATTCAAGAGCCAGAATTCAAATCCAAAATAATTGTCAAGTTAATATTGTCAATAGACAGGAGGCATAGTGAAGAGGAATCCAATGAGAGTTTGAAAATAATTCTTAAAATGAAAGAAAAATATCCCGAGATAATAAAAGGCTTAGATTTGAGTGGAAACCCTGAACAAGGTATTTTTGATGAAACATTGTTTGAGGAAGCAAGGAAAAACGGTCTCGGAACTACTATTCACTGTGCTGAGGTAAAAAATGATGAAGAAGTTGGGAGAATTCTCAGGTTTGGACCGGACAGAATTGGTCATGGGACATTCCTACACCCTCTTCGAGGAGGATCATTTGAGAACTTTCAATTATATTTGCAAAAAAAAATTCCATTAGGTAAGCAATCTTTCTCAAAAGGTAATTTTCAGCTTATACAGTGCGAATCACAACTGTTCTTACACAGTTTTTGACCTCTTTATACAGGCTATGAAAAAATGGATAATCGATAAATTTAGTAGTTGAATGTTCTTATAAAGTTGTCCTATGAGGTTATTGTTTATCAGGAAATTATTTAAATTTTTTTTTGCTTTGCATGAATTTTTGTAACAATCAAAGTATAGTTGTTATTAAAAATAAAATTTATTGATTTTCAAAGACCACATGTCGAACATTTTTGACAACAAAAAAGTTTTGAGATGTTTTCTGAATTTAAAATCAACAATTTCCTTTTTAATTGTCTCCGGGAGCTTATTGTAAACTTTACACCATTGGAAATTCAAATTATTTCGATGTGATTTTAAATGGTGCTTAAATCTTGTTGAATAACTGGTAATTACTATGAGTGCTATTACTTTTTTTTATTTTTGAATATGTAACTATTTACGTATACTATATTTATCTGTCAGTAATAGTAGTAGTAATAAAAATAATGATGGAACGATTTTTCCTTCCTTTTAAACATATACGTATTGTTGGATATGAGATGTAAAGAAATACCAGTTCCTTGATGCTTGTTTTGTGAATTTTTTTTCAGTTTTAAAAATTAAGATCAAAAAGTGGATGAGAACAGTTTGTTACTCCCACTGTACAATCAAGAATCATTGAACAATATACAGTATTGTCTAATGTATTTCCAGAATGTTGTCTAACATCAAACGTAATATGTGGCACAGTAAAAAACTACGGGGATCACCATATCAAGAAGTGGATTTCTAGTCAACCATTCTCAATATGTGTAAGTTTTCCATTCAAAGTAATAATATATTTTGATCCAAGTGTACAAGGGAGCCTTCAAAGCACTCGCAACATGCTTGAAAAAGGGCATGCGAAGCAAAGTAACTTAATCTGATTGTATGTCCTTCAGCATATTTAATTGATAGAATATTAAAAGTTAACCACGATAATTTTTCAGACTGACGACAAGGGTGTGTTTGGAACTACTCTATCCAAAGAATATGCACTCTTCCAGCACCATTTCAATGTGGCACCAAAAGAGCTTTGGCAGATGAATTACGATTCTGTACTGAGCTCGTTTGCTTCTGATGAAGAGAAGGTGAAGATACGGAAGTTTTTGAGCGGATGGTACCTTGAGTATTGTGCAAATATCCAATTGGAAGCAGAAACTTTATAAGTATGTATAATTGTATGTATTTATAAGTATAAATATCTAATTATAATATTTCACCTTTTTCCAAATCAAGTTACTATTTATACCTGTTTCTCTTATGTTCAAAGTCGTATTTTTTGTGGAGGATGTTATGATTAAATGAAACAAGGTGAACTACGTCTGACAGACATTATTTATGTTCCCCATGTATACTATTATTACTATTGCAAGTGCTGCTGCAGACAGGTTTTGAGGTTATTGCCTCAATGCCATGGTAGATCAAACAACATTGAATTATGTACTAAGGGCGCCTTTCTAATCGACTATGGAATGCTGAACACATTCACTGTTCCTATACTCACTTTGTATTTTTTTTAATATCAGTGTTTTTGAAAGGATGTTGTTAAGTGCATAAAAGATTTCGAATCATTGAAAAAATATTGATTAAAAGTTTGATTTTGTGGAGGAAATCCAGTTCTTGACATAATTTTTTGGGTTTATCACCTTCCACAATCTGAAAATGAAAAAAATTTTTTAATCCAAAGAAATCTGTACAAGTGTAGAAGGGCAAATTAATTAATTTGCCCGATAAGTTACTGCGTTCACAAGACTGTTGTCTTGAAAGAAATTAATTTTTGTCAGTAACGTACCCTACACTGAATTTGCCTATCTGAAAAAATGAGATCGAATTAACAAAGAATACTTCTCTTTTTTTGAAAACTGTTGACGTTTCGGAGGCTGTATCTGCCTCCGTTATCAAAACTTCTTAGAAAGACGCTGAGAAAAACTGAATTTGAATTGCGATTTTGGTAATAAGACCTTTCTTTGACAGAGTCAAATGAAATCTGTCATACATTCTTTTGATTGACATTTGGTATCTTGATACATAGGGTGTTCGGTATCAATCAATCACCATTCTATTAGTTCTTATTTCATCTCTGAGGAGGGGTAACCAGGTGCGGTCCATTTCGATGGAATTGGTTGAGAAGCAGTTGTTCGATAAAAGAATGCACGCAGTTTCCTTCAACTTCCTTTTTTCTTGATTTGATTCTCTCAATAAAATTTTGGTATTATTCCATTCCATGATATGATCGCCATCAGATGTTAGAATATGTTCGGATATTTTCGAACCCGTTATTTTTCGATTTCTGATGTAACTTTTATGTTCTTCCTGGCGCACAATCAATGGTCTTGATGTTTCACCTATATAACTCTTACCACACGAACAAGGTATGTTGTAAACACAATTTTTTGAACATTCACCAGCGTTTTTGGGTTTTGTATGTGTGAGTATTGATCTCAATGTATTGTTTGTTGTTTTAAATGTTGTTCTTACATCATACCTATGGCCAATCCGTTTTATCTTTTCAGACAGTCCAGGGACATAAGGTATAATATTGTTTGTTGGATATGTGTGGATATGTCGCATGTCTGTGTGTTGTGTTGTTCGATTGTAAAGTGTAGTACTATTTTCAATTTCATTAATGGTTTTTTCCACGAATTCATTTGGATAAGCATTTTCCCTGAGAACGGACTTTATAAAATTCAATTCTTCTTTCAGATTTTGTGTTGAATTGCAAACCACTTGTGCCCTGTTGTAAAGACATTTGACAATTCCCCTTTTCACGCTGGTGTGGTGATTTGAGTTATAATGGAGATATCTATTGGTATGTGTTTTCTTTCTATAAACAGTTGTGTTAACTCGAGATGTTGATTTTTTTATCAAAACATCTAAGAAAGGAAGTTCATCATCTTTTTCTGTTTCTAATGTGAATGTTATCGTTGGTTCTTGTTTATTAATGTAATCTAAGAACACTTTCAAGTCATCTCTACTCTGATTCCAAACAGCAAACACATCATCAACATACCTCCACCATACTCTGGGTCCATTCTGGTACGTTTCAACGAAAAATTCTTCAAAATATTCCATGAATATATTACTCAAAATGGGTGATAATGGAGAACCCATTGCCATACCAAATTCTTGTTGATAAAATTCATCTTTAAATTGGAAATACGTTTTTTCAGTACAGAGTTTTATGAGTTCAATAATAGAATCGACATTCAATTTTGTTCTATTATTCAATGATATGTCTCTTTCTAATTTAGATTTGACAATTTCTAGAGTTTTTTTAATTGGAACATTTGTGAATAAGCTTTCAACATCAAAACTAACCAGAATATCTGTATCATTAATTTGTAATTCATTTAGTTTTTCTAAGAAATGTGGAGTGTTTTTTATAAAACTATTTCCATTACCAGATATCGGTTTTAAAATATTGAGTAGGTATCTTGCAAGTTTTTGGCATGGAGAACCAATGGAACTAACAATGGGTCTCAAGGGATGCGTTGGTTTGTGAATTTTTGGTAATCCATAGAAATGTGGGGGTTTACTGTGGTGAGAAATAAGGTTTGTGCGCTCTCCTTTTGAGAGCATATCTTTGTATTTTGCAAGGGTTCGATATGTTTTGCTCTCTATGGATGAAGTTGGGTCACCATTCAGTTTTTTGTATACATTTTTCACTGAAGAAGTGTTGTCTTCATTTAGTATTTTATAAGTGGTGTTAGAGATCATTTGTGTTAGTTTGTGTTCGTAATCTTCTGTATTCATGACGACTGTGGCATTTCCTTTATCAGCCGGAAGTATTTTAATTTTATCATCTGATCGAAGAGATGTTATTGCACTCTTCTCATATGTATTTAAATTACTTCTAGAATGATAAGGTTTTGTCAGTGCATTTTTGCAGTCAGATCTGTAATCGCCAGATTGTGGAAGGTGATAAACCCAAAAAATTATGTCAAGAATTGAAAAAATGTTATAAAATGGAAATATGAGTGACAGTGACGATCAAGTGAGCAAAAATAAACAACTCGCTTTTTCTTCCAATTTCAGTGGTTGCTATTATGTTGAGAGAGTATTACAATTTCTCCTCTTCTCGCTCGAGGAAGGGACATCGACGTGCGCTGTGTCGCATTGCCACGTGGTCCGTTAATGCGTCAGGTGGGGTAACAGGAGAGGCGCACGGTAGTGCGTCTCTCTTGTTTATATGGTATTATCATTGCGTTCCTTTTTGCTCGCGTAGATTTCTGTCTATACCCCAGATAAATTGTTTGCGATCACTCTTTGAGTGTCCTCTCCACTCAAACCACCCTTGCTAGGAACGAACAGCGCAGTGCAAGTACAATTATTTAGTTCAACTGACTTCAACAGCAAGAATCCAAATCGACCAGACTTCCGCACATGGACCAATCAGATCAGTTGTGACGTACAGATTGACCAGCCTCGGGCGCTAATGCAAAGAACACCAGACTGCGCATGATCAGCTGTCAATTTGTATGTTGACGTTATGATTGCACTTCATCTCAACAGTTCCCTTTACGCGCATTTTATGAAAATGTCGCAGCCACCATTTTTTCAATATTTTGGATGCAAACAAACCCTGACGCGTGGAAATATTTTACTAAAAAAATTCAGAAGATATTCAAGCAGTCGAGGTATGTAAAATATCAAGTTCTAGTTTTAACAGAATTCTTGGATTTCCACAATATTTGAGGATTATCTGACATTCCTCCCTAACATGAAAGTAATAAAACCTGCTGGTATATGCCTTTCCAATCGTTATAAACCTATAATATGAATATAAATTCGAATTTCCAATAACACCTGTCTCAACAATGGCAGCTACGCTTTGTTTGCATCCACAACTTTGACCTAGGCCAAACAGACGAAGAAGAAGAAGAACTTTGACCTATCGCAATGATATGACGCTTACTAAATGAAAGCGTATTAGCTGCTTCTTATTCTAGTTTAAACATTAACTGAAAGATGACATCTGTCAAAATCTATCAAAAGTAAGCCTAGAATAAGAAGCCCCAAGGCTTAGCACACAAATGGAAATTAGTAAATTATTAGCCAACCTTACTCCGCAACTATTCTGATTGGTCCATGCGCGGAAGTCTGGTCGATTTGAATTTAACCGTTAAACAGTTGGTAACATTTAAGATACATATAAACGACTACGAGACAAAACCTACATAACCAGGTTTGTTCACAGAAATTGAATTATCTCCAAAGTTTGGCATGAAACTTCCATTTATGACGTTATTGGGGCCTAATGTCATGGCGTCTGATTAGAAACCATCATCCAAAAGATCGAATTCAACTCAAGTTTCAATACTGTTTATTAGGGATATAGGACAGATTGGGCTGTCACTATAACAGTTGTTGAGCTGTCAAGCACAATTAAATAATTTAAATGGTCAGTAAAAAAAAGCCAGTGCGCAGGTACCTATTTTACCAGACTAACGTTCTTTGCCTAGAGGAAAATTAAAATCTATTCATATTCAATATTCAGCTATTCAAGAATCACGATTCACATGTGTAAATATAACTGGATAAAACCGGTGCTTTGACTTTTGATACACGTTGCGCACGCATTCTCACGCACACGCACGTAGAGCGATTTCCGATCATAACTGTTGCGTATAGTACAGAAAAATTTGTCCAAATAACATCAAACTTCTGTTTAGTTGTTACTCCTATTGATATAGTTATTGTAGTTTGAAAATCAAAATAATTTCTTGTGAATGGGGTATTGTTATTGATTTTTTGGGGATGGGAAGAAGGTTGAATCAGGAAAATTCAAGTTCCTCGAAAATGGAAGGGTGGAATGTTAATATAATAATACGCCCTCATAAACACTCGGATAGTGTACAAAGGCATAGCCTGTGTCACAGTTTATAGCTAAAGAATAGCTATAAACTGTGCCTGTGTGCTCCGGGCGACTCAAGCCAAAATCAATGAGTTAAAAATTAACAGCCGTTGAAGGGAAAACTACGAAAGCGCAGGATGGTCACAAGAGGTTTTTTTTTCATCACTTCGACTTTAAGTCGAAATTTCGACATTAGTCGAAGTGATGAAAAAACAACCTCTTGTGACCCTCGTGCGCTTTCGTAGAAAACATATATTGTAAGGTGTTGACACCTATACAGTATCAACAGGAATGGGTTAAAATTTGACCCAAAAAAGAACAAACAGGTCAAGCTGAATAAAACCGTTTAAAAGTCAACAAAAATTGAATTTTTCCCACATTCTCCAGCCATCAAAAAATAAATCAGTCTCGGTTTTGTAAATGTACGAATTTATGTGTCGTTGGGGCTTTTTGCTACTTTATGGCAAATTTTTACTGTACTATCACGCTGTGGTTCAAACAAACGCTTGTCAGAAGACCAAAATTCTACAACTTCCCTTTATTCTTTCTTCGTTCTTCGAAATCTTCGTGTGTGGTGCTTTTTGCTTTTATTTTTGTTTAGATCAAGGCTGTCTCTGTTTTGTTTCTGAAACTGACTCTTGTCGATTGATGATACTGACCTAAGTCACTGTTTATATCTTGAAGTGTCGTTAGGTTGAATTAAAATTCATAAATAAAGAGAATTATGAATCGCAACCCAAATCCGATGGGGACCGATGGTGAATTAGATGAAAGATTAGAGGATTTATTTTCCAGGCAGCTGCCAAAAGTTGTGAGTATCAATATTTTCTCTCTCGCATTTTAGTTCTATACCTAATAGGAAGAATGTGATTATTAAAATATATAAAGTAATGGTGATTTTGTACAGAAGGTAAAATAAAATAGTAGGTAAATTAAAATAATTTAAAAAGATAAAACTACACACATGTTCATAAAAAAAATTATTTCTGTATGAACTTGTTATGGAAGTTGTGTAGTTTTATATTTTCAAATTCTATTTCATTTTACACTTGCTGTAGGTATAAACTCACCATTATACCTACATGATGGTCAGTGCCGGGTTTAGCCAGCGCGGGGCCTGTAGCAAATTCTGAAAACAAAATGACGGCTTCAAGATGGCGGACGAGATTTGTGACAAGATGTGTACGAGAGCCAAAACCATAAAAACATCATGCGTCCAGAGGACGATGGAAGTGATTTAAAATTAAGACATTTTATGTGACTTAACTATTAGGGAGTTTTCATTACACCATGATGTGAATTTTCCGGCCAATACCCCAATAAGCTTATAAACCATTTCAGTTAAAGATTCAGCATCTGTAGCTAAGGTGGTGTCATCAGCATATAATATGGTGTGGTCAGCATTAATGTGTAGTGGGAGGTCATTGACATATAACAGAATATAAGAGGGCCCATAACGGATCCTTGGGGGACTCCTCGTTCAACATCTTAAGTTCCGATATGTTATTTTCGTTTTTTACACAAATTTTCTGTCTACCACTTGTTTGTAGAAAGTATTACATATGACTAATAAATTATGTTCTTTTAGGAGTTGAACGCTCATTTGAATGGATCCTTGACCGAGAAGACTTTATTGAAACTAGGATGTTCAAGACGTTCAATCGCGGAGTATGAAAAGATTTCCAAAATTCCCCCTACAACCAGAACTCTACAAGATTGCTCGGAACTCTTCGAAATAGCAGACGAGCACTTGACAACTCCCAAAGAAGTATTCATAGCGACCAAAAGCGTGATCAAGGATTTTGTCAAGGATAACGTTGTTTATCTAGAGTTGCGGACAACGCCCAAAGCGGAAGACGGGATGTCCAAGCATGAATATATTGAATCAGTTTGTCGAGGGATCCAGGATCGCGATTTCAAGACCTTCATAACGGTTAAGTTAATTTTGTCATTAGACAGAAGGCATAGTAGAGAGGAATCCAGCGATAACTTCACAATAATTATTCAAATGAAGGAAACATTTCCGGACATCATAAAAGGCATAAGTTTGACTGGGAACCCGGAAGTAGGTGAATTCGATGAAGACTTGTTTCGGGAAGCCCGGAATAGCGGCCTTGGTGTTACTGTTCCTTGCGGTGAAATTACGAATGATCGTGAAGTGAAAAAGATTCTGAAGTTCGGACCGAATCGCCTTAGTAATTGTAAAACCATTCACCCTGCCCAAGGAGGTAACTTGGAGAACTACGAGATATACTTGACAGAAAAAATTCCAATCGGTAAGCCAACTTATTATGGTAATTTTCAGCTTGTACTTTTTAGAATTGGTGAATGCTATAATGAAATGTGTAATATATTTCCAGAATGTTGTCTGACGTCTAACGTTATATGTGGTGAGCCCAAAAGCTATTGGAATAACCCAATAAGGTACTGGACAGTCAATCAACCGTTCGCGATATGTGTAAGTTTTCTATTAAAAACTAGTTTTTCTATTTTAACACCTCAGTTTTTCTATAATTATTGAAAAAGTAATCCTTTTTTTAGTTGACCTCTATTTAGAAAACTACAAGCATCATCTTTGAAAATGAACTTGACTAAATATTTCCAAGGGAGGTTTCAGAATATTTTTCCAAAAATCGCCAAGTGTAAACTGCCCCTTAGCCGGCCCGCAAATAAACCATCTTTCGGTGTATCATTCAATTGCTTTTCAGTACTCTATACAGAAAGTGAACTTTGCTAAATATTTCCAAGGGAATTTTCAGAGTGATTTTCCAAAAATCGCCAAGTATAAACTGCCCCTTAGACGGCCTGCAAATAAACCATCTCTCGGTATATCATTCCATTCCTTTTCAGTAGTCTATGTACAGAAAATGAACTTGGTTAAATATTTACAAGGAAGGTTTCAGAATATTTTCCAAAAATCGCCAAGTATAAACTACCCCTTAGACGGCCTGCAAATGAACGGCTGCTAGAAAGTGGCTGCTAAGTTCATACCGGTCTGTAATTTTGTATTGTGTATCCCAGGTGTTAATATATTCTTCAGACAAGCCCTAGTTTCCAGAGTTTCAATAGTATTAGATTTAAACTTGATTTGATTAAGTGAGGAATCACACTGATCGACCAGGACCGACCGTTCGCGACCGTCCACCTACGACCAAAAGTAGAAGTAGATCAATGAAAACTTTCAAAGTCACACTGACACACGACCGACCACTAGAATAATTTTGTAAATCTGACATTAATTTGACATTCGAAAGGTTATGTGAATTGTCTGTTCATTTATTGAAAATAAGTTAAATTCATAATATCAATAGTTTTGCTTCAAATAATGAGCAGTAGTGATACTGAAGAATAACATTTTATTTTTCCGGTAGGAAATATACCTATTTACATGAATTTTGTTGAAGTCAAAAGTTCATCATAAATGTGTGTCAAAATGACATTACGTCAGGATAGTGTGACACCGACCAAAATTTCCAGCAGACTACAATTTCGAACATGGTCTTTGAAAAACGGTCGAGGACGGTCAATGACGATTATACAGTATGAGTTGTGCGATAAGAATATACGTGTTGGAAATTTTGGTCGTAGGTGGACGGTCGCGGACGGTCGGTCCTAGTCGATCAGTGTGATTCCTGGCTTAGTGTGATTCCTGGCTAATTGAATAATGAAAGTAACCCACAATAATTTTTCAGACTGGTAACAAAGGTGTATTCGGAACTACTCTGTCCAGAGATTATGCACACTTCCCTCATTATTACGGAATGAAACTAACAGAGCTTTGGGAGGTGACTTTTGATTCTGTCCGGTACTCTTTCGCTTCCGAAGAAGAGAAGTTGAAGATAGAGATGATTTTGACGAAATGGCTATTTGATTATTCTGCAAGTCTCAAATTGGAATTGCCATTGGAGTATGAGACTAACGCTGAAAGGAGACGTCTTGAGATAGGCTCGTATCATATTTGAATTTTAGATTTTCAACATTTTATTCATTTTCGTATACAAGAACTTTTTCAAAAAAAAATGGTAACTTTTTTTTTCATAGTTGATGAATCAATGAAATCGATGTCGATTCATTAATTTAGACTGATTTTAATAGCTCTTATGTTCGTTTTATTTATATTTTAATATTTGTTGACTTATATAGTATTTGTTTAATGCTTTTACTGTAGTTTTAAGTTTTACAGATAGATGAATTTTGACACAATGTCCTATTTTATTTTATACCTCTATTGGTGTTATTTTCAGTTTTAAGTGCAATTTTTTTGAGTATTTGTAATGAAAAAATAGTCTTAAAATACCCATTTCGTGTCCAATCACTACAATTACCCATTTTCTCATCAAATCCTTTTTTACGTATATTATAGGTGTAAATATAAATTGATCCTTGTACTGATACAGTGCCCGTCTAAAGTCCGTTCCCCCCTACTAATTTTTGAACCACCTGGTATATCGCAACGAAATTTGGAAGGCTTAAATAGGAGATGAAAACCTACTTTTTCATGAGAAAATTCCAGCTAAAAGTTTCAAATTGGCAACTGAGTGCTATCTTCAATAACTTTTTTAAATAGAACACCCCGTATATCATTACATGATCGGTTAGGGACGATCATAAGGAATCCAACAACACCAAGTTTGATGTTATTATCTCCAAAGACTATGGAGATATCGCCTATTACTTTCTCCATAAGCCGAATGAGTGGGAGAGAGAAACTTTTTCTGGCGGGTCAATAAATTCTGTCTCCCACTCATTCGGCTTATGGAGAAAATAATAGGCGATATCTCCGTAGTCTTTCGAGATAATAGCATCAAACTTGGTGTTGTTGGAATGATATACCGGGTGTTCTATTTAAAAAAATGATTGAAGATGGCGCTCAGTTGCCATTCCGAAACTTTTAGCTGTCATTTTTTCATCAAAATGTAGGTTTTTATCTCCTATTCAATTCTTCCAGATTTCGTTGTTCTATACCAGGTGGTTCAAAAATTAGTAGGGGGGGAACGGACTTTAGACGGCCACTGTATAATATGTATATATCAGATATGTACTTTATGTTTTCATGTGTGTATTTTTTATATATTTTTTATTTCACTAGCTTTAAAACAAGATATCACAATGTTTCAAGCAATATGTTCGAAAAAACAATATTTTTTTTAGTTCTAAGTTAGGTTATGTATGTGACATCCATTACTGACGTCCATAAGATATCCTTCATAGACGTCCAAAAGATGTCGCTCGTGAACGTCATGAACGACAATTTTGGATATCCAAGGATATTCTGACAAGAATTGGACATGTATTGGACGTCCATAGGATATAGTGTGTTGTGTGGGAAGTGATACATGATTGTGTCGCTTGTCAAAAAATGCATTTTTATGTCGTATACAGATCTTTCAAATTTCATTCCATTATATACAAATACAATGAGCCACTTTCTGCGAACAACTGTAGAGTGAATGGAAGAGATGTGAAGGAGTAAATGTGGACAAAAATATAACTGAATTGCCATTGTGCTCTTGACTGATTTATATAGTACAAAAAAATGATTTTGCCACACATGAGCATAATGTTACATTTTAACAATTTTACCAGTAAAACCTGTCTGAGTGAAGAGAAAAGAGCCTTTCAGCATTGAAAAGCCATCTCAGATACCAAACCGAGGTAAGCAAATTGAGAAGTTTACTATGGATATAGGTATCAGCAGTTTTGCTAAACTTTCAAGAATAAGTTAATTATTCTAGTTTTTTAGAATATACTCAAAATGAGTGAGGTGCACATTTTTTACATTTGTTTTCTACTTAGCAAAATAAAGAGGATATTTTGTATACATTTTTTTATAGACTTTTACTACACCCTCCTCCCTAAAAAATAAGGCAAATGGCTCAATTCATGATTTTTTTTTACAATGTCATTCGAGTATTTCAGATTACACTTTCAATTTTTCAATAATTTTTTTGGATTCGTAAAATCCTAGAAAAAATCTTGAAATATACATAGGTACCCACCTTTCTCAGTAAAGTGCATTTGGTTGATCAGGGAAAGAAAACCCATATTTTGATATTTTGACCCAGGAACAACCCAATTATAACGGTTCCAAGTTATGACACTAAGGTAAAACATGATTAAAATTTCCACAAAATTTATTGTCTTTGCGACATAGTATCTTTTTCAAGCGAATGTAGTACATACATAAAAAAAAAAGGTTCCAAGTTATGTGAAATGAAATAAAACTTCGCTTCCAGAAAGAATCTTTTATATTGTACAAATAAAAAATATAACACGTTTTAAAGCTATCTTGTTTAAATGCTATAAAAATAACTGAAAACACCTCGCATCTTTGGGTACAAATAATTCGCAAAATATATTTCAATTCATTCACTATTATTGCTTCTTAAATTTTTGTTTTAAAAGTTGTCCTGTATAAGGTTTACACATAACATTAATATGCTCTTAATAACGAACTATTCGTAAGGATGGTGGGGAGTTCTTTGTTTTGCATCTCTTAATCTGCTCATAATATACAGGGCAGCTCATAGTATACTATACACACTACTTCTTTGACACTCGCTATTGGAATCTCATAGGAGGGAGAAAAAGGTACAATGAAAAAACAATTGCCCGGTATTAGTTCAGAAAATCTGAAACATGGATTATACAGGATGTTCTTTAAAGATATGTGACTATTTATATATGTGTGATCATACATGGTAAATTAATGATGGTTAAACTATGGTCCAAAAATGTTCTATGGCAAAACAAGAAAAAGCATTCAACATATTCGACAATATCTAACAGAAAACAACTACTTTTCTGGCTAAAAAACATCAACTCTATCTGAAAATGCGAATTTTCACTTTCAGATTTTTTCTTTTCAGTTAGTCTTTTCACAATATTTATCAGATATACTTCAATTTCCAGCAGGGCTTTAGTTGTTTTCTGTTATATATTACAAAAAAACCCCATTTTTCAATTTTCATGGAGAATGTTTTCCTTTTTAACATGAATACCTCCCAAAAGGTTATCTTAACGATGGAAAATAGCGACTAAAGTATGTCTTTCAGCAGAAGATGATTCCACAACTGATTTTATGAACATCCTGTTCGTATTTTCGAACAAAAATCAAAAAGAAAAAGTAATTTATATTTGAGAAACCGCCTGAAAATTTCAGTGATATTTAGTATGTAGTGACATTTAATAAATAATGGGCATGATTTTCGATAAACACATTTTTTTTTTTCTAAAAAATGGCTTATCACAGGAAAAACTCAGGAGAGCACTTATCTTTCAAATTAAATACTGAATTCTAAATATATTTGTATGTAAAAAAAACTGTGACATATCATTTTTGTCTTTAAAAATCTCAAAAGTCTGTGCTCCTATGCACACCATAGTTTATGCTCAAGATTAGTCTGTATTGAAAAATATGCGTCTTCATTAAATGTAGTTATATACTAAATATCACTGAAATATTTCGAGCAGTTTCGAAAAAATATTAATTTCTTTTTTTTTTTCTAAACTGTAACAAACCGAATTTTCGCAGCAGAACATTTTTTTATCATAGTTAATAAGGCAAATAATTATTATTTTCCGTGTAGAATAACAACTAAAAACACCCTGTATACCATAGGAATTTCTCTGCTCTGAATACCGTCATATATTGCTTGTTGTATTTCAAAGGCAAGCCAATGATTTCAAACCACCGTTGTTAGTGAAAATGACAGCGTACCATCAGTATCATAAAACATAGAAGATATTTAAGGTCCCTCCGACAAGCTCCTTGAACATAAAACTTTCTCTCCTACAGGCTATGGAAGCTTAAAAAATAGCCACCCTACAAGGGCGAGATCTGGATCATCAAATATATTCACAAACTATGGCCTACGCCCGCCATTTCTATTTTCATCAATCGTATTTGATTGTCAACAACTTTTGAATTTCCTCAACTATTTATGCAAAGCTGATCCATTCAAAAGGATTCCGAAGCAAAATGAAATACCTTGAAAGAACCCAGCACGAAAACAATGGCTCAAATTTTATTTCGAAACAACAGATAGAAATATATTAATCCAAAAACTCAAATATTGGCATTGGTGATGTAGTGGGTGAAGAGTTACCTCAGTTTTAGGAATCAAACAACAAGAATTAATAGGTGCTACTTGCAAGTAATCGAAAATAATCTTGGGGTGCCGCAAGGCAGTGTATTGGGGCCTTTGCCTTTTTAATCTATAAAAATTATATCAATTAAGAACATGAAGATCGCGTTATTAACTTATTTGCAGGTGATACATTGATATGTAACTACAATGAACTGAAACTAAATAAAATGAAGGCTATGATTATTGTAACAAAATTTAAACAATTTTTTAATCACCAAGACAAATTCACGTAGCAGTATGAATTCTTAAAGAGTCTCGCTAGTTTCAACAAATTGCCATATAATATAAAAAAAACCTTTTTTTAAAAGTGGTTGACAATGTATTATTGTGAGTACAAATTTTCCGGACTCCATTGTCTAGAATAAAAAAAAAAATTCTCTGCAACAGTTGACATCTACTGTCGTTATCAAGTGTGTGAATGCGTCAAAATTTCTCTGATACTTATTATACAGCAATATGTGCTCTGCTTGAGGTGTCTTGATGACCGGTCTTGACAGACTTTTATTGAAATTACAATTGATCTAGTCGAGTGATAAGTTGTTTCCACACATTCCGAATCTCTATGCTCGGTTGACTGAACACGTCGTTATTCAGAATATATGCCGACTCTATAAATTTTCTCTTATACCAATGTTCTTCTTTGTGGAAAACACATAAAAAAAATTCAGCCAATTTAACTAAGAGCTCATTTCTCATAAGTTTTCGTGCGGGATTCTTCGTAATCTGAATGGAAGAGGGTCAATATGTCTTAGAATGCACCAATACTGTTGCGTGATGTAGAGCATTTTCATTTTCGAAAAAAAGACAATCCCATTTGACCCTTGAAACAAACTTTCAACATTTCTATTCTAAACGCCTACCACTAGAATCAAATGATTCGACAAAATCGTAATTATACCCGAAAAATGTAGGTACTCGAAGCAGTGCCTGGTACTTTTAAGACACAATGACTAGAGCCTAGCACTCATCGAATAACATGGCTAACCGCGTGTCTAGGCATGCTAGTGTCTCCGGTTCTCTATTTTCTGGCATCGCCGGGCACTGCCACGAAAAAGTGTAATTCCAATCCTAGCGAAAGCGCCTACACCACCTGGGTGGTGCTGTAGGTATTTCCTACAGCTGAGAAAGTCAGTGCGTCGCCCCACAGAAGACAGCAAATAATAATAGCCGTTGGGTAACTTTGTAAGAAGGCTTAAAGGTATTAAATAAATATGAAGCTTAATAGACCAGGGCCAATAATTTTTGAAACAAAAAAAATCTTAGGAGTATGTGGATGGTCAGAAAATTTAGGGTAAGTTATAAGTAAATCAAGAATGATCCAGAGGACTCGGTAAAAGTTCCGCATGTCAGCCACAAATCGTGAAAGACCAATATCCAACCCTCAAAACGTATATTTAACTACCCTCACCCCCTTCCGGAACTTTAAGCGAGTCGTCTTATTTTTCCTAATTTAATTATAATTTACCCTAAATTTTCTATTCCTACGAGCGTGCGGAAAAGTGACTTTTCCGCACGATTTTTCTTTTTGAAAGTTGTACTTTTCCGTACGATGTTTACTTTTCTGTACGATTTTTACTTTTCCGCACGATTTTTGTATTGTTGAAAATGACGATATTTAGGATTAACTAAATGATCTATGTAACTATTCTGTCTTATTAGTCATTTTGTAGCATTATTATAAAATCTTGTTTATTAAAAACCTTGTTTTTTCATAAATAAGATGGACAAAAACACTCGTAGGAAAAATATTGTACCTAACTCTTACGGAAAATGTCTTTTCCGCCCTTAACGGCTTGCCCGAACTCCGCTCCGCGTCGTTCGTGCAACTGCCGTCGCGTGGGGAAAAGTACTACTTTCCGCACTCGTTAGGTAAATAACTATATCACCCACATTCTGCTAAGCATTTTCCATGAATTAGGGTATTGCAAATCTTTTTGGCCCTGGTCGATAGCTATTAAATGAACAAAAAAAAACAGTAACAGCATTTGTTAGGTACCAAAAATCTTGTAGTGCATCTGTTACAGCAGGTACTAATAGAAAAACAATAAATAAATTCTAAGAGTTCAACAATAACTATAAAATACAAAAAATATCTTATAGTCGAAAAATGCAGCATTTTGGTCTTATAGTCCAAGAGAACATTTCAACAACTATTATATTGGAAAACATATACACAATATATAACTAATATTAAGTTTCTTACGAAAGACTTGGGTCACCAATATTACAAGATGCTAGATATATTTTTTTTATTATTCTGTAGAATTCGTTTGTACTTAGGTCAATATGAATACTGTTAAACAAAAAAAATCATTGTTCGTCACCAATGAAATGTGCAGAGCCGGCCTTAGTAAGCGCGAGGCCTGGGGCCAACTTGTGCGAGGCCCTTATATATTTTATTTATTAATTGATATTTTTATCGTTTGAAGAAATTCCTACTGAATGTTCTTATTTATTCACCTTCCCCTTACTACCTATCGGATGTGCCTACTAAATATATGTTCAAAATATAAAACACATAATTTAAATCAATAATTTATTTGGCGGGAAAAACACTTCTGAATGTTTTGACAATATAATAATTAATACTAGATAAAATGATATGAGAAAGGTAACAACATCTGAACAAAACAATTATATAATATATTACGTAATTTTATTTTATATTTCCTCTGGTGAATTTTCTAAATTTATCGCGGTCTCGGCCTATAATAACGATAATGAATCTGTCTGCGACTACATAAACACGTTCACGTTAATGTCTTCAATATATGTACACGAAATATTCAGTTATTATTAAATACGAAACTATGATGTTGACATGTCGTTCTAACACGTGATCATCCTAAATGTAAATAGGCGGGAAAGTGGTAAAGTACAGTTTCGTTTCGTTTATTAACGAAACCTTCGGTAGCGCGAGGCCTCTACAGGCGCGAGGCCCGGGGCCGGAGCCCCGTTTGGCCACCCTTAAGGCCGGCTCAAGCAACAAGCGTGTTCCCAACTGTTGAACTGTTTGATCCAAACAAATAATTTGTCGTGTAGTAGGTAACAAATAAAACTTGGTTAATTCAAATGAACAATATCTTGATGGTCACCAATTTGTTTCAACCTAGTGTCAACTGTCAACCCATAATGCATATCATAACAAAAATATTCTGGTATTAATCTAGTACGATTGGGTTTTGCGACAAGAATCGATTGTAGCACCAACAAACTTGGTGCTAGTAGTTGGAACCGTGATAAACACGAAAAAAATTGTTTACCAAAATTCCAGGGGTGGAGCATATTTTTTTTGTTTTTTTCATTGAAAAATATATAAATGTATGTTTGCTGTAATCTTGGAAAGTATGTATATGATTTATCGAAAAAACAACTCAGCAGGGTGAAAAACAATTAAATTTTCCACAAAAATTATTCCTAGTAATTTCTTATGAAATGCGCTCGTTTTCTCAGAAAACGTGATTGAACGCCGACATCAAATTTCAGGTTCACCTTACCCGCCGCTGGAAGTTCTGGCGGAGCCGAATATTTGATTGGTCATAAGTCTGCTAAAAATGATCGGAGAAGGAAAAGGTAACGTTCATATCGTTTCTGAAGAATTCTACCTTCTCATGCAAATGTAATATGCGGGTATTTGAGTATCTAAAATGTGTTTTGTCGCACTTCACGGAGATGTTTGCGGATGATCCGAAAATCATGAATAATTTAGTAAATATGGAATTATTATACTGAAGCAGCAACCCATACCCTCTTCGGACTATATGCAACAATTTCAAAGTAGTGTGACAGGTCCCACTTATACATGCAAAAAAAAACTTTGTTTTACTACTGCTTCATTTTCAACTTACCCATAAAATCGGCATTCTCTTCACTGAATGTTGAAAATAATCGCTTATTCATATCCTGCATATACAGAGCGACCCTAAATTATGGAACAAATTCATTATTCCTGAATATAAAGATATTTCGGAAAAATCCTCGGATAGGTCGATTTTCTTTTCCAGTGATACCAGGTTTGATGAGTTTATGTCAAACGTCTACGGAGATACCTGGTATCGGATTAGTAATGACGATCCCTACCAAATATGGAAAAAGATACTGGGTGTCCCATTTAAAAATATCACCAAAGTAACTTTTACTCAAATGCGGATAACCCTATATATTTTGGGTGAGGTTCAAAAATTGGCCCATCGGGAAAAAAAATCGACCTGTCCGAGGATTTTTCCGAAATATCTTTATATTCAGGAATAATGAATTTATTCCATAATTTAGGGTCGCACTGTATATATTTAATAACACTATTGTGAAGAGCAAACCTCAAGCTTGAAATTACATACTTCATTTTTTATGTACGATGTGTATGAGCGATTATTTTCAACATTTACTGAAGAAATTGCCGGGATTATGGGCGAGTTGAAAACTGAGGCAGGAGTAAAACCCTGTTTTTTCTTTGGCATGTATAAATGACACTTGTCTCACTAGCCTTAAATCGTTGCAAAGAGGGTACTGATTCCTGCTCCAGTATAATTATATACCTACCAATACCAAATAAAGTATTATGTTTTATTATACATACCTACGACTGTTAAAAATGGCAAGGACTGTAAATATTTTTCATCACCTTCAAAACCCAATTCGATTTTTCATCCTAGCTTGCATAGTTTTCGATCAATTAGATTTTATCGATAGGCCGCGCTCGAAGAAATTTAAATAGACAAATTCGCGCGAAACCCATATTGGGAATCTTGAAAAAATTTCGATATAGATTTTCTCGGAAACTATAGGTTATACAGAAAAATCAGTAGACACAGGCCTTTTTGACCAAAGGGATAATTTTTTAGAGTGGAATACATGGGACCTTTACTAACACAACTTTTACACAGTGAATAGCCCTGTACCTTCAAAAAAGGTTGGAATAAGTGGGGGCTAATATTTCCCACACGTGCGAATCCAACATCCTACCAAAAACTGCAACTCAAGACGAACTCGTAACTAAAAATACCTGTCGACCGGCGTTTCTAACCTAAAACCTACGGGGAGAAATTCTGATGCCGCCTCCGTTTGAAAACGAGCGCGAATATGCTGCGCAACCTCCACCATTTGCTGTGCCTGTTCGGCTTCCTGTCGTGTCCCGACGTTCCCGTCTTCTCGCGCTCCTTTCTCCTGATTTCCCTCACCAGAGTGTGGAAAGCGTCGTCGACGTAGGTACGCAGGCACGCGGACGTTTCGTAGAAGGGACACCCGAACTGCCTGGCCAGCGATTTGCCCTCCTCGGTGGTCACCTTACGCTGCATGTGCAGGTCGAACTTGTTGCCGACCAACACCACGGGGGTGTCCTCGGTAGCGCGAACTTTCTGGATGAGTTTTTTGTATTCGAGCGCCTCTTGGAAGCTGTGCCGGTCCGTCACGCTGTAACAGATGAGGAAGCCTTCTCCGCAACGCATGTACTGGTCCCTCATCGCTGTGAACTCGACCTGAAACAGGGCGGTTAAAGCAATACATACAGTTCGATTATCGGATCTTGTTATTATGAATATGAAGTAATTCGAGAAAATTTAGTCAAAACAAAGTATTTATTAAAATAAAAAACGACGTAGCTGATATTCAAATGTAGCAAAGTATTCCATTTCATGGTTACTGGTTATTCCTCTGCTGCCTACACTTATCTCCCAGTGAACCATCCTATAGCGACCTCTTTGAGTTCTTATCGCTCAAATTAGACTTTATCCAGCAAAACTATCCAACAGATGAGGTCATTATGATAGGATGTCACGGAAATATTCAGATCTGGCGTCATCTAGGTGAAGAAGAGCGAAATGCTAACAGCGGCGTAAGTGATCACGCCACCTATGGACGAAAAACGGCGGCTTAAGCTTCGCAACGCCCGGAAGAATGGCAGAGTTCTCGAAAGATCTGGAACCTATGTTGCTAACTGTAAGAGGCCGTGCGCGTCACTGTTGGGAAGTCTGGAAGTCGACTGTTTGTACTTTGAGGATAAATAAAAATAGTCCAATGTACCGTAGTACATATAAATTAGGTTTTGTAGTGTGTTTATTCTGTTTTGAGTGTTGGAATAAATATTTTTTAAAGTGAAATCCAGAAAGTTCTTTACAAGATTTCAATGTCCACAACTCCACATGGCTCAAATTTTCCAACAAAATAGACGAGAAGGTCATCAAGCTGTAGTCCGCGATTTTCAATAGGTCCCGCCCACTAGCGGCGCGGTTGCCTATTGGCCGGTTAAAATGTGCCATTTTCCTATAAATATGGCATGTTTTGCTGTATTTTCCAGCACTCTTACCGCAGAGCTCAGCTCGGGTAGAGCTATCCGCCAGCATTTTAGGCTCGGATATTTTCTAGTTGTCAATATTCGGCTTTTATTAACTTTTCCCGTATGCTTCTACAAGTATTTTGATGTTTTAACTAGCAATCTAAAAAGTGGCGTCTTTAGAACCATTCCAAAAAGTTCCAAATAAAATAAATTTTGCGGCTATGCTGTACTTCGCAGAAAATTTTGGGCTACCCGGAAAATTTTAAGAACTCGTTTACACGCATAAGTTTAATAAATCTACCATTCTCAGATATATTTACAAAATGCAATAATGCATATCCGACCAATGACTTAATTACGGTTAGACTCCACTGTAAACATTTCGATGTGCGGTCACATTCTAAGCACAATTTTAAATGCCACTTGTTTCGAGGAAAATATTTACCAGTCGAACCAAAAATCGGCAAAACTGAGTTTCTGCTCAATTATCTGCTCACATACAATGTATATAACTAGATAATTTTGCCGTGAAACAAGCAGGAAAAAACCTTGTGCTTAGAATGTGACCCTGTGTTGACCGCAGTTGAAAGTGTAAATAACTCAGCCTAGCTGTAATATGCCATTGTGTCTGACAACACCAAAGATTTTTTTTATATTTTATTCATCAAACTTTTTTAACCTTAATAAACTTAAAACTCAATGTTAGTAAAACCAAAGCTATGATCATAACAATACAATGTAACTATAATCAGATTTACAAAAATGTAAATATTAATATTGAAACTATTGAACATTTCGAGAAAATAAAATATTTAGGCTTCATTGTTGATAATACACTTAGCTTTAAAAACCATTTTCAGTTCATGTCCAATAAAATATTGAGAGAACTATTTTTTTCTACAACCTGACTCTCCACGAAATTGTAAAAATTAAGTTTTTGATTAGTAGCTAGTGAAGTTGCTATGCTACATTAATATAAAATGAGAGATTTCACCAAAAGTTCAGAAAAAAATAAATAAAATTCATTCTGTATACCGAACAGAACTTGAGCACATTTGGCAATTAGTTACCTGTCCTGCTGTATCCAAAATGTCTAACAAAGCTGGTTCACCATCGATAACAGCCTGCTGTTGGTACGAGTCCTCTGTAACGAAAGGATATTATAATTTATAAAGGAATTTCAGCGGAAAATTTAAATTTTTACCAATTGTTGGGTCATGGTAGTCTAGAAAACTGTGACTGACAAACTGTAGGGTGACGGCTGCAAGGGAACAAGTGAGTAGGGTATGAAAACATGAAATACTCCATAATACCTGATTTTCCAACACCCCCATCACCCAAGACTACGATTTTATAGACTCTAACGCCCGTCCTGTACTTGTCCTGCGTGCTCACTCCAGCTATAGGCCTGTCGGTGTCTATTTCCAAATCTTTTCCTGATCTTCCAGACTCTTGTCTGGATATTTTTCCTTTTTTTCTGTTACTTGCCTCTCCGGCCATGTCCAAAGGGTGATACACTTTGATATATTTGCTCTCTGTATAAATGGATGATAGTTTGATACAGAAAAATTTAGAGGTGTATCACTTGGAAGAATTAGAAAGAGGAATGAATATACTCTAAAAAAATAATACCCCCACAACCCATCAACCATAACCATCGACCCATCCCAAAACACATTGACGAGTGACGACTGACAGTGACAGGTACCACAGAACACCTTACCTACACAGAAGTGTCACTGAAAGGCGGCCCTTTGATCATTTGGGATAAAATTTGTGTGACCTCAATTTAAAAATTTGGCTTTTTTAATGTCATTTCTGGGCGGTAAATTCAAACTGTCCGTTGAAAAAAACTGCAAATGGCCCACCTTTGGAAATATCAGATAAGCTGAACTTGCGCAAATTTATTGATCTCGTTTGATAAAAGTTACTTCCGTATTCACACATTGGGGGCCCTTTGACACAAATTTCAATTGAAAATGCGGCGTTCCAATTTGAATTTACCGCTCAAAAATGAGCGTCAGTGAAAACATATTTTGTTTTGGCAGGAAGATTGAATGACTTCTGTGTCGGTAAGGTGTTCTGTAGTTTTACACGAATATTCTTGAAATTCGTTCCCGCTAGATGACGCTCAGAATTTACTGTTTAGTGATGATCAACTGCCAATTTCAACCATGGTGTTTTATTCAAATTTGAATGGATTATTAAAGATGTCGAAAGTTGAAATGAGTTTTGATTCTAGTTCGAAAATATGAATAATACATTCATAAAATTTGTTATCCGACATTTTCGCATATGCAGGCATTGGTTATTTTCATCAACTTCCAGACGTCCGAAGTTTTTTAAATTTGGCAGGTGTTCATAGTTCCGGTGACAAAAAAAAATTCTTGTGGCCCACCTGCGCTTTCGTAGTTTTTCTCGAAAACGAAGCTAGATATGAATTGTTGTCACGCCTAGCAATTCAACCAATCAGAATATTTTCGTACCATGGGATCGTCGGGGGGGTGACGGGTGGTGAAACGTTATGGACAGTCAATCTAATTCCTTCTGAAATCAAAGACATGTCAATAAATTCTGCAAAATTCCACTTGAAAATATTACTCCCCAATAATTTGTTGGAACCTTATTTTAAGATTTAGAAGGTTTCGTTATATTTTGATAAGACTTAATCAAGACTTACTATTTACAATATATTTTTCACGTATGCACATTAGTTTTATAATAAAATAGCTTTTGCACCTTCCTATATTATTTATGGAACAATAGTTGTATTGAAAAACAGGTCTATTTATCTTTTAGGTAATAGAACTGAATACAGCTTTTTTGATGAGCTGAACAATCCAAATTTCTCTATTATATTATTATTATCAACCTTCTCATGAACCTTCATCTCACATGAGAAATTTTAAAACACATTTTGCAGAGAAACGGTTTTTCACCAGTATGAATCGTCTCATGGCGCCTAAACTACCCGATTCAGTGAAAGTCCTGAAACGAATTTAGTACTAAAATGGTTTTTCTTCGGTATGAACCCTCTCATGGACCTTCAAATTAGATGAATTAAAGAAAGTCCTGACACTAAGTTTGCACTAAAATGGATTTTCTCCTGTATGAACCATACGATTCGATTCGATGAAAGTCTTGGAGCAAATTTTGCACTGAAATGGATGGACTTTCTCCGGTATGAACTCTCTCAGTGATAGTCAATTTATCCAATCTAGTGAACGCCTTGCATCAAATTTTGCACTGAAATAGTTTTTCTCCGGTATGAACCCTCCCGTGGGACTTTCAACTCACATGACCTAGAGAAAGCCTTAGAACAGATTTGCACTGAAATGGCTTTTCTCCAGTATGAACCCTCTCATGGAGTCAATTAATCCGATCTAGTGAACGGTTTTTCTCCGGTTTTTCTCATGGACTCACACATGACTCAATTCGATAAATGTTTTGGAACAAATGTTGCACTAAAATGATTATTCTCCGGTATGAACCCTTGCGTGGGACCTCAACTCACATGACCTAGAGAAAGCCCTAGAACAGATTTTGCACTGAAATGGCTTTTCTTTGGTATGAACCCTCTCATGGCGCCTCAAATGACCCGATTCAGTAAAAGTTTTGGAACAAACTTTGCACTGAAATGGTTTTTCCCTGGTATGAATTCTCTCGTGGACCGTTAAACTACTCGAAGTTTTAAAAGCCTTCGAACATACTTTGCACTGAAATGGTTTTTCACCAGTGTGACCCCTCATATGAACTTTCAAATAACTCTTCTGACTGAAAAATTTCGAACAGATTTGGCAATGATATGGTTTTTCACCAGTGTGAACCCTCTCATGAGCTTTCAATTGACACGTATGACCAAAAGATCTTGAACAGATTTTGCAATGAAATGCTTTTTCTCCAATATGAAGCCTCTCATGGACCGTGAATATTTCCGAGTTAGTGAACGCCTTGGAACAAATTTTACACTGGACTGGTTTTTCATGGACCTTCTCATGTACCCTGAAACTATCAGAATTATTAAAGGTCATGGAACAAATTTTGCACTGAAATAGATCTTCTCCGGTGTGAATCTTCTCATGGCGCCTACAATTTTTGGATTCAGTGAAAGTCTTGGAACAAACTATGCACTGAAATGGTTTTTCTCCGGTATGAATCCTGCCGTGGGCAGTTAAACTACGCGAAGATTTAAAAGCCTTCGAGCATACTTTGCACTCAAATGGTTTTTTACCAGTGTGACCCCTTATATGAACTTTCAAATGACTCTTCTGGCTGAAAGATTTCAAACAGATTTGGCAATTATATGGTTTCTCACCAGTGTGAACCCTTTCATGAGCTTTCAAATGACATGTTTGACTGAAAGATCTTGAACAGATTTTGCAATGGTACAGCTTTAGTTTGGTATGAATCTTCTCATGTTCCGTTAAATAATTTCCAGATATCGATTCATCTTGAACTTCAAATTGCCGTAATCCAGCATCTGAAAAAAAAAACTGATTAAAATAAACAATCTGGTGAATGAAATGTATAATTAATTGTATGGCGTTGGACTAAGAATAACGAACATAGACAACATTTTAACAAATTGAATTTCAAGTTGCTGTAATCCAGAATCTGAAAAAAAAACTGATGAAAATTAACAATCTGGTGAATGAAATGTATAATTGTATGGGGTTGAACTAAGAATAACGGACATATACAACATTTTAACAAATTGAATTTCAAGTTGCTGTAATCCAGAATCTGAAAAAAAACTGATGAAAATTAACAATCTGGTGAATGAAATGTATAATTGTATGGGGTTGAACTAAGAATAACGGACATACAACATTTTAACAAATATCGAACACTACCATGTAGAAAGTTTTGCATTTGATGATATCTCATCATACTACCGTGTGACTCATTTAAAATGGAAGACCACCCTTATAAAACTTACATTTTTCAACCAATCGGAATAATGAGTTCTTATGAAAAATGCCATTAATATGAATTTTTCGAATAAGTGCGATACATCATTGGTTTTCGGACATTGGAAGCTCTTAAAATCCATAAGAAATCCAAGGCCATATTTAAAAAAAAAAAGTTGATGATAGCAGCTCAACGACGAAACGTCGGTTTGAAAATCTGATAACACCATCTTGTAGAACAGAAAATGAGAATGTGAATTTTTTTTTGTTGATGAAATGAAATCAAGTTTTTTCAAAAAATCTTCGGAAGTATTCGAAATTTTTCAAATTTTAAAGCGGTGTTTTAATGAGCACTAAATTGCGCAACTTTGCTTTCATTGAACCGACCTCGTATCTCTTCTAGTTTCCGAGATCCCAATGATGAGGCTCGAATTTGGGACACTCTGTACAAAGCAATTATTCAAATTCATCAGAAACTTACAAAATCATAGCACTATAACTAGAAAATATTAAGGACATGGTTTTTTCCAATGTGAACCCTCGCATGAATCGTCAAATGACTGGATTTAGTGAAAGTCCCGGGACAAATTTTGAACTGATAACTTTTCTCCCGTATGAACCCTCTCATGGACCGTCAATTTATCTGATCTAGCGAACACCTTTGATCAAATTTTGAACCCTCATGATATTTCAGCCTACCCGTTTGATTAAAAAATGTAATGTAATGACTGATATAGTCAAAATCGGTCTTAACGTGCGGGTGTGAGACTTAGTCACCGACAATTTATTTAGTTTCCTCCATTCCTTTGTGTTGATTCATACCCGTTCAAATAAAATCCCAATGATACATGAGACAGACATATACGATTTTCACATGCGAAAATCAAATGTGTTGATAATAATGATTTTCAGCAGCGCTAACCCGCACGATAAGACCGATTTGGACTATATGGCTTTTTGCCGGTATGAACCCTCAAATCACTCGAATTAGTGAAAGCCTTAAACAAAATTTGCAGTGAAAGAGTTTTTCACCAGTGTGACCTCTCATGAACTTTCAAATGACCCTTTCGATTGAACGATTTGGAACATACTCTTCACTGAAATGGACTTTCTCTGGTATGGAGCCTCTCATGGATCTTTAATTTATCCGATCTAGTGAACGCCTTAGAACAAATTTTGCACTGAAATGGTTTTTCTCCGGTATGAACCCTCTCGTGGACCTTACAATTATTCAAATTTGTGAAAGTCCTGGAACAAAATTTGCACCGAAATGGTTTTTCACCAGTGTGAATCCTCCCATGGTGCCTCAATTGACTGTTTCGACTGTAAGATTGCGAACAAATCTCGCAATTAAATGTTTTTTTTTTGTATGAACCGCCACATGGTCCGTCAATTTATCCAATCTATTGAACGCCTTAGAACAAATTTTGCACTGAAATGGTTTTTCTCCAGTATGAATCCTCTCATGGCGTTTCAAATTACACAATTCAGTGAAAGTCTTGGGACAAATTTTACACTTTTACCGGTATGAACCCTCTCATGGCGCATCAAACTAGTGGTTTGATTGAAAAACCTGGAACAAATTTTGAACTGTAAATGTTTTTCACCAGTGTGAATCCTCTCATGAACTTTCAAACTAGATGATCAAGTGAAGGATTTTTCACATATATTGCACTGAAATGGTTTTTCTCCGGTATGAATCCTCTCATGGACCCACAAATTTCTCAAACTAGAGAAAGTCTTGGAACAAATTTTGCACTGAAAATGTTTTGCACAGGTATGAACCCTCTCATGGTGCTTAAAACTATTCGAATTAGTGAAAGTCTTGGAACAAATTTTGCAGTGAAATATTTTTCCTTTTTTGCCAGTATGAACTTTCTCATGGGCCGTCAATTTATCCGATCTATTGAACGCCTTGGAACAAATTTCGCAACGGGGTTTTTCACCGGTATGAATCCTCTCATGGCGCCTCAAATGTCTCGATTCAGTGAAAGTTTTGGAACAAATTTTGCAATGAAAAGGTTTTTCACCGGTATGAACCACTTCATGGATCGTCAAATGACTCGATTTAGTGAAAGTCCTGGAACAAATTTTGCAGTGAAATGTTTTTTTTTCTCCATGTATCTTCTCATGGATTTTTAATTCACTTCCGAAACTGAAAAATGTTGAGCAGAACTTTCACTGATATTTTTTCTCTATCATAACAAACATATGGCTTTGTACTGAGACATTATTATCAAGGAGGCTTGGAACATAAGTTACCTCGCATCTCACTGTAAAACAAAGATTCGGACAAAACAATGACGGCAATCAAACCACTTCTGACAGAAGAAAGAGACATTAGGGCACTTAAAAGTGTTAGACACTTACCTTCTAACATGTGATGCCATGCACAAGGTCGGTGTCGGCATTGTGAATTAAACTCGTGTAACTTGGATTAGCAAACGAGAACACTACCTACGCGCCACCAAGAACCATAGAAATTATTGTATTCGTCAAAATTGCCGAAATTTTGGTGTTATTTTTCATGTGCATTTTGTTCAATCTGTATAGTGAATATAATGTACTTGAGAGTAGTTCAATTTTCGCCACTTTGGAGCTGGCAGTTAATTTTGAATCCCCTATACCCCTATACTCAAGGTCTTGACGTCAGAAACCGTGGCTGGAAAAGTGTAGTTATCTTTTTTTAATAATTAAAATTATTCAGAATAAACACATCATCAATCAAATAAGTTATATGCTCTAATTTTAATTCTTATCAGGCTCATACCTTTCATGACTATGTGAATATCAGTAGTGATCAAATTTTAGTTAAATAAATAAATCCAACGAAACATTACCTGTTGAAAGGCCATGAGGAGCTAGTGCCAAATCATGAGTCATGTCGTCACCACATATGTTATGAAACAGGGCCTCATTTTGCTTCTGACAGCTACATTCCGATCTATAACTTGTGGATTTGAAGACATCAGTTTCCCTATCAAAACTTTGATGACAGATTTCGCAGAATTTGAAAAGTTTACTTGATTTCTTCTCAACAGTTGCGTATTTGATATCTTCATATAAAATATCTATGTTGTCTTCACTTTTACATTGCGTGTTACAATTACTTGATATTTCCTGGTAACATTCCGAATGATTTAAATCTTCCTGTTTAAATTCCTTCAAATCAAGTTTTTTTTTAAACTGCTCTTGATGGCCGTCGATAGCAATTTTGTTATCCATAGAGTCTGTTTCACCAGTAGAATAATCATCCCGTCTGCCAAATTCATCAAAATTATCGATTTCGCACAGCTCATGTTTCACTGCATTTGTAAGACAAGCTTCATTGAAATCATTCCTCGCAATTTTCCCGATTACTAATTTACCTGTATCACCGAATTTCTGTAGAATCTTTAGGTGATGATGATGATGATCATGAGGTTTATTGTTTATTCCTTTGCATCAAGGTGTACGGTGTACTAGGTGTAGTGTAGTGTAGTACAGTGTAGACTGTAGAGTAGCGTAATATACACCGCATTCTGAATCGAGTGTCACTGTATATTCGTTTGCATCGAGGTGTAGCAGCATTCCTTTGTTTGAACTGCACTCTGCTACACTCGATTCAAAATGTGATGTAAATTACACTACACTACACTACACCTTGATGCAAACGAATAAACCTTGAGTGTAGTATCTGTGGTGTAGTTCAAACAAAGGAATTTGTCAAATTAATCTGCAAACGAATACTAAAATCGAGTGTAAATTACACCAGCAGTGGGACTTTGTAACTTTTTCGCATAGCGATAACGAAACAATCGGCATCTCTTTCCGGTACACCACAAAGTGATAGCGTGTGCTTCGTTTACTTCGTTTCGGTATGCAAAAAAAGTTACAGAATACCACCCTATATAGGCGTAGAAAAGTGGTACACCTCGATGCAAACGAATAAACCTATGATAATCGGATTAATAGGCGTTTTCCATTTAAGAGTGTTAAGCCTCGGGGCTTCTTATTCTAGACTTACTATTGGTATATTTTGACAGATGTCATTTTTCAGACAACGAAGGCACGTTTTTTAATTCAGCGGTGGCTCGACCAGTCCACCAACTGCGTTTTTATATTCTCTCTCTCTCTCTCTTTCGTTTATTGGCCGTTAGTTTTTATATTCGTTGATGGATTTCAGTTTGACGTCCCAACCAACGTGCTATAGAATTCTATTGTCGATAGAAACAGTGAGATGACATTATGGTTGAATTCATGGGAGAGAAAGAGACAAAAATATCGATAATAGAATTCTATGGTACACAGAATCGTCAGAATCCCACCCCAGGGTTGGGAACCCTAGGAACATCAAATATTTGGCCGAATACGCTACACCAAGCGAAGTGATGTCTTAGAAGTGGTGGACTCGTGGACTTTCAATAAGAAATACAAAACACATTTTGAGACAGTAGTCTCAATGTCTCAAAGTCCCTGCAGAATCCAGTGTGAGGTAGGAAAAAGGTAGAAAAAAACACGAGTCAGGCCTGAATGTAAGCTTTATTTGAGTATAAAAATGCGAATTAATACCTTTTTGCTAAAATCACACCTTTTTTTAATGGCGCCACCCTTTTTGTAATTTTCTATGTCCGAAACAATTGACATTTTTTTCGTAATTCGTAAGCGTTCTCTATATAGCTCTCGAGGGGGGACAGGAAGGTAACATTTTTATATTATTCTACGGTTAGATATTTTTCACAATTTCTAGGAATTTTCCAGAATTAGATTTTGCAACACATTTGAAAAATTCGGAGAAAAAGGCGAAAATTCATAGGAATGGGGTAAAAATTCGTAGGAATATAGGGCGAAAATAGTGGAATTTCTAAGAAAAAGGTAAAAAAGAGCGACATTTCGAAAAACGACCGACATTTCGAAAAAAAGAGCGAGAATTCGAAAAAAAATTAAAGATCCAATTGATGAAATGATATTTCATAATGTAGTCGTGGTAAAAAGAGCCAAAATTAATAAAAAGAGTGAAAACTCGAAAAAATAAAGCGAATATTCGAAAAAAAGAGCGAAAATTCGAAAAACACAAAAATTTAAAAAAAAAGAAAAAATTCGAAAAAAAAATTTCGAAAAATATTGAAAAAGAGCAAACTTTGAACTGAAGTAGCAGACATTACTGACCAAAATATCGAAGAAACGGGAAACATATCGACGAAAATATTCAGAGTATCGAAAAAATTGGAAAAATTTTGAACTGAAGTAGCATACATTACTGACCAAAATATCGAAGAAACGGGAAACATATCGATGAAAATATTCAGAGTATCGAAAAAATTGGAAAAATTTCGATGATAAAAAGTCCAAACCGAAGAAAGTCTAAATTTTTAAGGAAACGTAAAATTTTGAAGAAAAATAAGGCATTTCGAAGAAAACGGCGAAATTTTGACGATATGGGTGAAATTTCGTAGAAATGGGTGAAATTTCATAGAAAAGAAATTCCGTGGGTGGACAAGAAAGAAATTTCGTAGAAAAGAACGATATTCCGTAAAGCACAATTTCGATGAAAATGGTGAAATTCCGAAGAAAAGGGTGGAATTTCGAAAAAAATTATGAAATTTATAAAATAGCGTAAAATTTCAAAAAATATGGCGAAATTTTGAAAATTTCGAAGAATATGGCGAAATTTTGAAAATTTCGGAGAATATGGCATGGCGAAATTTTGAAAATTTCGAAGAATAAGGCGAAATTTTGATGAAAAATGTGAAATTTTGAAAAAAAGTGCGAAATATTTGAAAAAAGTGCGAAATATTTGAAAAAAGTGCGAAATTTCGTAGAAAATGAATTAAATGGCGAAATTTCGTAGAGAAGGGCCAAATTTAGAAGAAAAGGACGAAAATGTTTGTGTTTTAGCTTTTCGTATACTTGAATCGAGTTTTATCCCGGTTTCTTCAATGAGAAAGATTCCATATATTTGGATAATTTTTGATGCCTTGCCGGTGTTCCTTTCCTAAAATAAATTTAAACAACTACACAAATCAAATATTTATAATTATATTGGTAACATCTCATATCTAACGGACATTTAATAAGAATAATTCGAACAAGAGCGATTTTGGCGGGACAGCCGTAAGATAAGGCGTGATTTTAGCAGTGCGGTACTTTACCAAAAATGCGACGAAGGCACCATTAATGCATTAAACTGAACAGTCCTCTATTACAGCTCCCCAAACATGGAAATCAAATTGCAAAATGTTCATCATTCCTTTATAAAACAACAAACGGTTATTTACATATATAAATATTTACAGATTAAAGAAAATATTTAAAAACTTCAGCTGTCACCGAATTGATAAGAGATGAAGTGAAAACGATTTACGATACTTCATTAGTTCATTTGATGAAATTTCAATTAAAAGTAGCAAAGGTAATAAGGTTAGAAGGCGCTGAAATAAAAAATTAATCAATAAGGTGAGAATTATTGCAATAGAAATTGGACGATAAATTTTGCGATCAGCTCTCCGTCCATATTTTTTACCAAACTCAATTGGAATTACATCAGATGAACTACAGAGATGAATCATATTCCCCACCAACAGAAGCTACGGAAAAAAAAACCCTGTCTGATTTGTAAAACATCAGGGCAGCGCAAACCCACCTCAAGTTCAAAATAGTTAAAAAATGTAATAAATAAGACAAACACAGACGAAAAATCTAACTGAGGCCAATGACTGTAAAATTTGGAAAAATAAATATAGACAGGAGTAGACTCACAGGTCTAACAAACCAATTGAAAAACTCGATTCTTTTCCTTCTGATGGTTAAAACTTTCGAACTGCTTTCTCGAAATGCTATATTTTTTCTAATTCGAAAAAAACCAGAGCGACGTTAAAAAATTTAACCACCTATGACTGAAGTTATATAATTTTCCATTAAGAAAACTATCAACTTATGTCCTTTCACCATGGGTTTCACAAACTGAACTAGAAACAAAAATATCCATCGAAAATACCAGGTTTCTTTCCAAAATACACGATTTCAGTAATAGAAGAAAAGTATCGAAATAAAAGACAAAATTCAAAAGACGAATGGAAAAAGTCGAAATTTTGAAGAAAAAGTAAAGACTTTGAAGAAAAAGTGAATGTTCTGAAAAAATACTTAAAGTTTTGACGAAAAAGGGTGACTTTTCGAAAAAAAGTGCGACGATTCGAAAAAAAGTGCGACGATTCGAAAAAGAGGGTGCGACGATTCGAAAAAAAGGCCACCTTTCGAAGATAAGGACGACAATAAGAAAAAAAGGTGACTTTTCGAAGAAACGGGCGCCCTTTTCTTTGAAATATCACCATTTTGTTCAAAATGTTGGCCTTTTTTTTCGAAATGTCGCCATTTTTTTTCCGAAATATCGCCGTTTCTTTTTCGAAGTACAAAATTAAGGCCAAAAAAATTTAAAAAAATCTCGAAAAAAATGTGCGAAATTCGTAAATTGCGTAGTTTTTAATAAAAGAGACATTTTCAAAAAAAATAGCAAAATTTTCAAAAAAATGAGCGAAATTTTCCAAGAAATGGGCGAAATTTTCAAAGAAATGGGCGAAATTTTCAAAGAAATGGGCGAAATTTTCAAAAAAATGGGCGAAATTTTCAAAGAAATGGGCGAAATTTTCAAAGAAATTGGCGAAATTTAAAAAAGGGCAAAATTTAAAAAAACGAAATTTTGAAAAAAGGGCGAAATTTTTAAAAAGGGGCGACATTTTTAAAAAAGGGTGAAATTTCGAAAAAGTGACATTTTAAAAAAGTATCGATAATTTTAAGAAAATGGTATTGGCTTCTATATGAGAAATTTCGAAAAAGTAACATTTTTAGAAAAATATCGATAATTTTAAGAATATGGTATTGGCTTCTATATGAATCTTATTCTCATCTAAAACATCCATCTACTTTTCAAAATTTTTTAAAAATTTTAATAAGTTTATTATTGAAATTATGGAATATTATTAAATTAAAATATCAGAGAGACAATCAAAACCCAAAAAAATCGGAACCGAGACAAGTAGAGATTGAAAAAAAGTGCGAACTACAACCATCATACTCCTCTCCTTAACACATAGATATTATTTACCGAGCACAGAGCCACATTTTACTACCCTAAAGTCATTGGCCCCGAATATAATTCATTGCAAGTCTGTACAATACGAATTGCTAAAAGATATTAAGAAGTCAGTCTTTTCTTAGGCTTCGCTTAAGTTTTCCGTAGAAGCTTTGACAGGCGAATCTTTCGCATCGATTTCCATTGGGCTGTCGGCTCTGCCGACATCCACGTCGAACGGATTCAGATCTGGCACGTTTTCACTACCCTCTGCCGCAAACGGGTTCAGATCCGGCATGATTTCACCTCCATCAGCTTCTATCGGGTTCAAATTCTGCACCCTTTCACCCCCATCCTCAGCGCTCGGGTTCAGATCCGGCAAGCATTCATCCCCTTCCGCAGCGCTCGGGTTCAGATCCGGCACGTTTTCACCCCCATCTCCGGAACCTCCTTGGAGGAATTCAGTCACCTCCGCGAGTTGGATGTCTTGCCTCCTGATTTCAGCCTCCATTTCTCTAGGGTCTAGGTCTGACAGCTTATCGAAATCGGAGTTTCGTTCTGTATCGGGGGAATCGGCCCTTGTCGGTTCCGATACGACTTCGTCGTCGGAACCGGCCCTTGTCGGTTCCGATACGACTTCGTCGTCGGATTCGATCGTATCCTTGTCGGAATCCGAAGTTGAATCGGCGGTTGTTTTCGTTGTGGAAGAGCTCGATTCCAGTTTGGGACCGGTAGGTCTCTGCTTCCTAGAAGGGTTGAAGTGAGAACAATAGCAACAACGGAACGAGAGGTATTCGAAGTCCTCCTTGAAAGCCATGCCTGCAAGAAAAGTATTACGTTATAATGACAATACAAGTTAGATTCAAGTAGTGTAACGAGCTGGAGACGGATCTGTCTGCTACACAGCAATGGTTCGCTTAATCCGAATTATATGTTATAGAATGAAGACTCTGTATCAGAAGGGTATCTTTAAAGAGTTGTCAGGGAAATAAATAAATAGAAATGAAATTGGCAGCAAAAAGGAAGCTAAAGAAAAAAAGTTTTTTCTGAAAATAATGTTAATACAACTGAGAGCAGTATGCAGGTAGGACAAATTATATTTTGACCAAGACCGCACCCTCAGACCACCGGAGGATGCGATGACGTTCCAGAAATTCATGTCCTTGTACTCACACGGACAGAAAGTTCATCATGGGGTGACTCGAGAGGAACCACAAGACCTTTTTAAGGTGGCTGCCGATTACGCGCTAGCCCACTGTGTAGCAGAAGATCTTCAAATGTCCAGAGGCATCGCTGTGGTGTTATCCAAGAAGTACGGTCGTCTCCATGAACTACGGCAACAAAACCCGGAAGTTGGAGGGGTGCTACAGTTGCAAAAAGGCCAGAGAAGCATCTTCTATCTAGCCACCAAAAAACAATCTCGAGACAAACCGTCCTATGAAGACGTATGGAACAGCCTTTCGACATGATGGGAGAGCAGAATCTTGTGGACCTGGCAATCCCAAAATTGTCCTGCGGGCTCGACGGACTGGAGAGTTATAAGGAGCATGTTTGGAGAAGATATTCCAATCCACCTGCGGATTTTGGTAAGCTGTAGTCATCGTCCACAACCGAACCTGGGTGCTACTTCCATCAAACAGAAAGGTGCAGATATGGAGAATCATGCAAATATCGACACACCCCAAGGATGACAGTTTGGAACGGAATATCTCCAAGAAGGGGGCAATGTAACGATTTCTACTCAAGCCGGTCCTGACGGAGCTCGAGAACATCACACAAATCACCGCCATTTATAGTCGATGATGTCACCATTCAACTTCGCCGATGGCAATCTAGACAAGACAATTCGAGAGCGCCATCTAGTCGCGAATAGAAATTCCCGATCATTCGGGAAACCAGTTCACTACGCTATATAAAGAAATCTCCACGGCGAGACGGAATTTAAATATTAATCATAACCGAACTGTTAACATAAAATAGCGTGTAAGTGTTCAAATAAATCAGATTTTAAACGTTTAGACTGTTTTTTCCGTTGCAGTAAATAATTAGTTGTTCAGATAAATATTTTCAGTTAAATTTTGTGTTAAATAAATTATTTAAACCAAGCTAAGACTATTTTTACGACAAATGCAACTAACAAAATAATCAATAATAAGTATCTATATCACTTTTTTGTAAAGGAAATATTGAGAATAAAGAAAAAGAAGATGAAATGGATATTAATCCGGTGACGTGAAAGTTGAAACTAAATGCTGGCAAGTGACATACTAAATTTCATTAAGAAAATTTGGACGGTTATAGAGTTATTATGAAAAACCTATCACCTTGAACACCCTGTAACTCTGTTAATACTCATCTTAGGATATATGTTTATTTGAACTTTATGCCTAAAAATGAAGTGAGGATTCTACCATCGGAGTTTGTCCCTTTATTGGTGGTGGTGGGGTCTTGGTGGCGCACAGGTTGTGTTCTCGCTTGCTATGACAAGGTACGCGGGTTCGAATCGCCGCGCCCATCGACCTCGTGCGAGGATCACACGTTAAAAGGTAAGGGCTGCGTCTTCCCTAGCTCGCACAAGTCTCTCGTAGACTTCTGAGGGTTGCTCTTAAGGGGACAGCCGGTTAATGGAAATACAAAAATTCTGGGACATCCGAGAAAAAAGTACAAAGTAATTTCATGAAAAGTGATATTTTGTTGCCTGTCAACAGAGATAATATGTCAAACGTTTTTCCCGTTACAGAAAAAAAAATCACAGAAGCAAAACATGCTCACCATTATGATTGGAACATTTCTGACAAATGAGCGCGTATCTATTGGAAGGTCCGTCGCCGATGAGATAATGGATCATCTTGTCGAGAACGGATGGATCCTTGGGCAAAATGCTCCTCGGCAACGGCATGGGGGTACCAGGCATCAGTGATGGCGTACCTCGGGCGGCGAGCATCGATGCTGGCGTCGCTTGCACGCCGAGCGTCTGCATCGGCGCCCCCTGGTACTGGGCGCTCGGTCGGGCCGAAGACGTTGCTGGCTGTACGAAAGTCCTCTCGGCATAAGGCGTAGCGGGGCCGTAAGAGAGGCGGCCCCTGATCGCTGGGGGGGCCACTATTCTCTGTCTGAGACCTGAAAATCAATGAGGGGATATGAAGGATGATTAACTTTCACTTTTTTGCTAACTCAATAACTGGTACTGGAAAAATAAAAGGCGGATGAATGAATATACTGGAGTTTTGTCCCAACACCAAACCGCTATTTTTAACACCTCGGCATGTGTTTCAATAAACAAGTGATCATCTTCAAGAGGGAAGATTAAAGTAATTCTACATACGGAGTTGTCCTCATTTATACCCAATGGGTACCTCTGCTAGGTATTATAATGAATTGCCCGGTTAAAACTCGCATGACAAAAGTGTCAATAGCCACGACGTAAATAGTCACACGGTTTACGGTTATGCGGTTTTTTATGGTGCAAATGTATCGCACTTTTATTTTGTCAAGAAATAAGATTTGATATCTTCTATGGAATATCAATTTTCTATATTTATATTTCCAAAGGCAGTCATAGGAAATTATTGAAACCTACACGAGTGAAGGGTAATTTACTTTGGAGTATAACTGAAAAATTTTATTCAAACTGGCAGGTCCATTCAAAAATAATTAACAAACATATGGACTACGTTCATCTCACAACTTTGGATCCGCTCAGAATGGGTTTGATTTGACTGGATCCGATCCATCTAATCGATATAATACAGTTTTCGGATTGGATTGAACGACTCAAGTCAATTCCATAAAATATGGGATTGGACCCAACCGATCGCCTTGAAGAGAAGTAAAATTGCGAGGTAAACAAGTTTGAAATTGACAGATGTCGGGTAAAAGTAACCAAATTCAGATTGGTTTTTTATCGTCTCGCAGAACAAATAGTTATTTACCTAACAAGTGTGGAAAGTAGTACTTTTCCGCACGCGACGCCAGTTGCACGAACGACGCGGAGCGGAGTTCGGGCAAGCCGTTAAGGGCGGAAAAGACATTTTCCGTAAGAGTTAGGTACAATATTTTTCCTACGAGTGTTTTTGTCCATCTTATTTATGAAAAAACAAGGTTTTTAATAAACAAGTTTTTATAAAAATGCTACAAAATGACATATAAGACAGAATAGTTACATAGATCATTTAGTTAGTCCTAAATATCATCATTTTCAAAAATACAAAAATCGTGCGGAAAAGTAAAAATCGTATGGGAAAGTAACTTTTTCGCACGATTTTAAATCGTACGGAAAAGTACAACTTTCAAAACGAAAAATCGTGCGGAAAAGTTACTTTTCCGCACGCTCGTAGGAAAAGAAATTTTACGTTACGAAATTCGACATATTGTTGAGAAATTAGGTTTTTTCAATCGGATTGAAGCATAGAATTCCTTGATCCACTTATATATCGCGACATAAACAGAAGGGTGGTTTAATTTGACTCAATGCTATCGAATTTGAAGCGGATAGAGACCGTCGTGATAAACGTAGTCATTATATATTAGTTACCAAAACCTATTTCAACTGATATTTGTATAAAATGTGATTTCCGTAGCTAATCATATTAAGCATTCACTATAGGTTTTCCTGGCTTCTGGCTTCAAAGCAGATTTATTGACTGAAAATGGCTGTTTTAAGTATCTAATGCTCCTCGACTTTTTTTCGAGAAGGAGGAGGGCGGGTCCCAAACCCCGATCAATATATTTGTCCTCGTAATTTTCCGTATTCGAAACCTAACGCATTCTCGGGTAGGCAGGGGAGGTAAATTTCTTTGAAACTAAATTATTCTACTATATTTACGGATTTTTTTAATTTCAATTTTGCGAATAGTCGCAGCTTTTTTCGGAAAGGAGAAGGGGCGTGGCCCCACCGACAGAAATATTTTTCTTCGTGGTTTTCGATGACCGAATCCCAAAAAAAAAATCCAAATTCCTGCGCCTCATTCAACAAACTTCTCGCTCATACAAAAAAGTCCTACTTTACGAACTTTTAATACAAATGTATTAAACGAATGTGTCTCGTTATGGTCGCAAAATGCGAAAAATGTAAAAGGTGCGGTAGGATCCGCATCCTAGCACACAAAACCATCACCTATAACACCTACAAGCGAACTGTTGGACCAGCAAACAATAACATCCTCTTGTAGGCAATTTTCTTAGCTTTCTTTCTATATACATATGTATTTAACGAATGTGTCCCGTTATGGTCGCAAAATGCGAAAAATGTAAAAGGTGCGGTAGGATCCGCATCCTAGCACACAAAACCACATATAACACTTACAAATGAACTGTTGGACCAGTAAACAATAACATTCTCTTGTAGGCAATTTTCTTAGCTTTCTTTCTAGATACATATGTATTTAACGAATGTGTCTCGTTATGGTCGCAAAATGCGAAAAATGTAATACGTGCGCCAGAATCCCGCATCCTAGCACACAAAACCACATACAACACTTACAAACGAACTGTTGGACCAGCAAACAATAACATCCTCTTGTAGGCAATTTTCTTAGCTTTCTTTCTATATACATATGTATTTAACGAATGTGTCCCGTTATGGTCGCAAAATGCGAAAAATGTAAAAGGTGCGGTAGGATCCGCATCCTAGCACACAAAACCACATATAACACTTACAAATGAACTGTTGGACCAGTAAACAATAACATTCTCTTGTAGGCAATTTTCTTAGCTTTCTTTCTAGATACATATGTATTTAACGAATGTGTCTCGTTATGGTCGCAAAATGCGAAAAATGTAATACGTGCGCCAGAATCCCGCATCCTAGCACACAAAACCACATACAACACTTACAAACGAACTGTTGGACCAGCAAACAATAACATCCTCTTGTAGGCAATTTTCTTAGCTTTCTTTCTATATACATATGTATTTAACGAATGTGTCCCGTTATGGTCGCAAAATGCGAAAAATGTAAAAGGTGCGGTAGGATCCGCATCCTAGCACACAAAACCATCACCTATAACACCTACAAGCGAACTGTTGGACCAGCAAACAATAACATCCTCTTGTAGGCAATTTTCTTAGCTTTCTTTCTATATACATATGTATTTAAAGAATGTGTCTCGTTATGGTCGCAAAATGCGAAAAATGTAAAAGGTGCGGTAGGATCCGCATCCTAGCACACAAAACCACATATAACACCTACAAGCGAACTGTTGGACCAGCAAACAATAACATCCTCTTGTATGCAATTTTCTTAGCTTTCTTTCTATATACAAATGTATTTAACGAATGTGTCTCGTTATGGTCGCAAAATGCGGAAAATGTAAAAGGTGCGGTAGGATCCGCATCCTAGCACACAAAACCATCACCTATAACACCTACAAGCGAACTGTTGGACCAGCAAACAATAACATCCTCTTGTAGGAAATTTTCTTAGCTTTCTTTCTATATACATATGTATTTAAAGAATGTGTCTCGTTATGGTCGCAAAATGCGAAAAATGTAAAAGGTGCGGTAGGATCCGCATCCTAGCACACAAAACCATCACCTATAACACCTACAAGCGAACTGTTGGACCAGCAAACAATAACATCCTCTTGTAGGAAATTTTCTTAGCTTTCTTTCTATATACATATGTATTTAAAGAATGTGTCTCGTTATGGTCGCAAAATGCGAAAAATGTAAAATGTGCGGTAGGATCCGCATCCTAGCACACAAAACCATCACCTATAACACCTACAAGCGAACTGTTGGACCAGCAAACAATAACATCCTCTTGTAGGAAATTTTCTTAGCTTTCTTTCTATATACATATGTATTTAAAGAATGTGTCTCGTTATGGTCGCAAAATGCGAAAAATGTAAAAGGTGCGGTAGGATCCGCATCCTAGCACACAAAACCACATATAACACCTACAAGCGAACTGTTGGACCAGCAAACAATAACATCCTCTTGTATGCAATTTTCTTAGCTTTCTTTCTATATACAAATGTATTTAACGAATGTGTCTCGTTATGGTCGCAAAATGCGGAAAATGTAAAAGGTGCGGTAGGATCCGCATCCTAGCACACAAAACCATCACCTATAACACCTACAAGCGAACTGTTGGACCAGCAAACAATAACATCCTCTTGTAGGAAATTTTCTTAGCTTTCTTTCTATATACATATGTATTTAAAGAATGTGTCTCGTTATGGTCGCAAAATGCGAAAAATGTAAAAGGTGCGGTAGGATCCGCATCCTAGCACACAAAACCATCACCTATAACACCTACAAGCGAACTGTTGGACCAGCAAACAATAACATCCTCTTGTAGGAAATTTTCTTAGCTTTCTTTCTATATACATATGTATTTAAAGAATGTGTCTCGTTATGGTCGCAAAATGCGAAAAATGTAAAAGGTGCGGTAGGATCCGCATCCTAGCACACAAAACCATCACCTATAACACCTACAAGCGAACTGTTGGACCAGCAAACAATAACATCCTCTTGTAGGAAATTTTCTTAGCTTTCTTTCTATATACATATGTATTTAAAGAATGTGTCTCGTTATGGTCGCAAAATGCGAAAAATGTAAAAGGTGCGGTAGGATCCGCATCCTAGCACACAAAACCATCACCTATAACACCTACAAGCGAACTGTTGGACCAGCAAACAATAACATCCTCTTGTAGGAAATTTTCTTAGCTTTCTTTCTATATACATATGTATTTAAAGAATGTGTCTCGTTATGGTCGCAAAATGCGAAAAATGTAAAAGGTGCGGTAGGATCCGCATCCTAGCACACAAAACCACATATAACACCTACAAGCGAACTGTTGGACCAGCAAACAATAACATCCTCTTGTATGCAATTTTCTTAGCTTTCTTTCTATATACAAATGTATTTAACGAATGTGTCTCGTTATGGTCGCAAAATGCGGAAAATGTAAAAGGTGCGGTAGGATCCGCATCCTAGCACACAAAACCACATATAACACCTACAAGCGAACTGTTGGACCAGCAAACAATAACATCCTCTTGTATGCAATTTTCTTAGCTTTCTTTCTATATACATATGTATTTAACGAATGTGTCTCGTTATGGTCGCAAAATGCGAAAAATGTAAAAGGTGCGGTAGGATCCACATCCTAGCACACAAAACCACATATAACACTTACAAACGAACTGTTGGACCAGTAAACAATAACATTCTCTTGTAGGCAATTTTCTTAGCTTTCTTTCTATATACATATGTATTTAACGAATGTGTCTCGTTATGGTCGCAAAATGCGAAAAATGTAAAAGGTGCGGTAGGATCCGCATCCTAGCACACAAAACCATCACCTATAACACCTACCAGCGAACTGTTGGACCAGCAAACAATAACATCCTCTAGTAGGCAATTTTCTTAGCTTTCTTTCTATATACATATGTATTTAACGAATGTGTCTCGTTATGGTCGCAAAATGCGAAAAATGTAAAAGGTGCGGTAGGATCCGCATCCTAGCACACAAAACCACATATAACACTTACAAACGAACTGTTGGACCAGTAAACAATAACATTCTCTTGTAGGCAATTTTCTTAGCTTTCTTTCTATATACATATGTATTTAACGAATGTGTCTCGTTATGGTCGCAAAATGCGAAAAATGTAAAAGGTGCGGTAGGATCCGCATCCTAGCACACAAAACCATCACCTATAACACCTACCAGCGAACTGTTGGACCAGCAAACAATAACATCCTCTAGTAGGCAATTTTCTTAGCTTTCTTTCTATATACATATGTATTTAACGAATGTGTCTCGTTATGGTCGCAAAATGCGAAAAATGTAAAAGGTGCGGTAGGATCCGCATCCTAGCACACAAAACCATCACCTATAACACCTACCAGCGAACTGTTGGACCAGCAAACAATAACATCCTAGTAGGAGATTTGAGCCGGTTCTGGGCCTCCCCCCACCACTATGACGTCATCAGTGACCTTGACCTATGACCTATGACCTCGACCTATGACCTTGACCCATGACCTTGACCTTGACCTATGACCTTGACCTATGACCTCGACCTATGACCTCGACCTAGGACTTGACCTAGGACTTGGGCTTGCCCTTAGCCTTGACCATGATGTATATTGTTGGGAGGTGTTCAGGGTTTGTGTTTGACATTGAGATTATAATGACTTGGATTTTTTTTTCATACACGGACAAGTACTTTTTCCAAGTACTTAATTTATTTTTCTTACCTCAATGTCTTCCATGTCCTTCATGTATACTTACTCTGCCATTGTGTATGACCCTTATGTGTGGAGTACACATACAAATCTATACCGAAGTATAGAGAGGGTACAACACGTCTGCACACCACGGAGATCCAGTCAGATATGTGAACTCTGATTACTCTCCAGTGATGTATACCTTGCGATGGTGGTGGGAGGAGGGGTCGCGTGACGCTATGCGCATCCACCCTCGCTCTCGATAGGGTGGGTTGGATCCGCGCTGACGTCACACACCCATACGCTGCGGTGACTCATCGACTACTATTTACTCTCCGCCCTCTATCGATGCGATGCAAACTCGCGCATGGTGGGGGCTTTGTATCATACATGTTTCATAAGTCTGTGGTGGGGGGTGGTTCACTATCTATTATAAAAGAAGTTGGTATGGTGATATGAAATCAGAAGTTGTATACCTAGCAGTCGAGCAGTCAGCAAGAGTAGTGAAGTTATTCAGTGCCTACACAGTGAGAGAGATCAGTGAGTGTGTTTTTCTATTGAAAATTATTTATATTTTCCATATATATTATCATCATGTCAGTTCCAAAAGTAGATTTACAAAAAATCAATTCTATAATTAAACAAGAGATGGAAGTGTTAGAGCAAAAAGTAATATCATCTTTGCCACTGAATGAAGCTTACCCAATTAAGACGATGTCAGTTTGTTCTACCCGGTTTGGTAAATCCATTTTATTGATACTACTTGATGTAAGCAATAATACATTATTCAAAACATGGCTGCCAAAACGCGTTTCAGAACAATTTACCGATGATGATGTAGCATGCATCAATTCATCAGGTGGTAAATATACAGTAGCATATTTGGGTCAGAGTCCACAAAGCTTTGCCGGCATGAAAACGAGATCGTTGGTCAAATTTGATCTCACTGAATAATTGTAATATATAATTTCCACTTGTCATATCTTCTAATTCTGATTCTTTTATATTATAGGTGATAATTGTAAGGAAAATATAAAAACTTTTCATACATTGTTAAACACACTCTTCGGTGGAGACATCATCAAAAGTCTAATGTGAGTAGTACTGATTATTTTTGTAGCATTCTTATTTCAATAATTTCTCTTTGATCATAGCTTCATTTTTGAAAAATGTGGATGATGTATGCAAGTCAACACTGGACCGAAGCCATAGACATCTCTTCCGCCGTTGAAAGGTTAACTTCTGAGTTGCGTGCTTTGAGCGAGGATGCTCACCACGCCACCATTTATGACCTGAGCGTATGCTATGATGAAGAAAGGATCCAACACTGTATGCGTGATTACGAGAACTACAAAAAGGGTGTGGATCTCTGCGAGAAATATACAGATGGTTCTTTCGATCTACATCACCTCTGCGACGCAATGATTGAATGTGAGCTGAAAAGATTTCTCCACCGCCTCCTACCATACCTACCTGAAGACATCATCAAAAAGTACCAACTGGATGATGATGATAGTGAAATCGAAGAAGGAGAAAATTATGATGAAGATGAAGAAGAAGTTATATTAGATTGTTTGTACATACCTAAGACTATTTGAATTCTAAGCTAATGATATTTGAATAAAAAAACATAAAAATTTTTTACACATGTTTTATTTACCTATTTCTCTTTTACATGAATAAAGAAAGAAAAATGAAAAAAATGTGTGTGTGTGTGTCTTCATCAATATCTGCAGTGAACTGAGCCATCCAATGCATTGTATGTCAAAAATGTATCATGCAGAATGAGTGCATATACTTTGGTGTTGGCTGGGAAGTTGACTTTCCTAGTTTCAAACTCGAGCTTAATATCAATAGTTGATGATTTTGTGGCATTCGGCTGATGTGAACAATCAATGATGAATAGTGGATTTTGTCGAAATTGACCAATGTCCATGAGAGGTTCACTCATATCTTTATCATAATAACTTCGTTGAAAGTTCTCATAGGCATAATAAGCCGAAGTATCGAGTTTTTTATCGAAATCCAAATTCCAACGTTCATATGGGTATACTTCAGAGTTCAAGTACACACGAATGTTATTGATATCAGCAGTTGTGAATTTAGTGATGTCCTTTGTCCTGTCTTCAGAAGTGGTAGTGCTTTGGAATCCAATGATGATGTAACGAGGTGTTTCAAGGGCGTTGGTTGTCTTGATAGCCCATATGTCTGAAGACGTGCCACGTAGTGATGGAAGTTCATAGAGATCCCACATGCGATAAGCCAACTTGATTTTAGCATTCAGACCGCTTTTGTTGATTCTATTTAAAAGTTTGAGCTTGTGCTTATCTTCTGGCACTATGTGTCTTATTTTCCACTCAATTTTATTGATTTCCAAATCAGCATCAACCTCACCAATATATGAGTTCTTGAAGGATCGAGCGATTATTAAAATCATTTCTTGTTTGGCATTCAAGATACTTTTGTTGTAATCTTCAGCGAAACCCATCAAATATTTCAGTGGTAATTTACCACTGAATACGTGACTAGTTGTATCCAAGATATCCTGTTTAGTTTCCGAAAGTCCCCATCCAGTTGTCAATAAAGTGTTAGCATGCGATTGTCCAAATGATATCATATTCTTCATTGTAGATGTTATCCCCGGCTTCCTGACCACAGCAACTTGTTCACCACCCATTTCGTAGCGAATTTCATCAAAAAGGAAGGCGATTGCATTATTCGAGAGATAACATAATTTTGTTTCATCTTTAGGTGTGAATTTACCCTCTATATAAATGAAACTCTCAGCAATGTCAAGTATAACGTCTTGATTATTGATTGCAATTCGAATTTCATCTGAATTCCTAAACAATGGTGATCCATATGGTTTATATGTATGCTCATGTAAACTTGTGAGGGAATGATCGAGCATCGGCTCGTCAAATATATTCAACTTTTCACTATTTGTTTCGAGCACCATTGTTCCTTACTTTCAGTCCAATTGATTTCAAAAATTTGAGATCTCTCAGCGAGAGAGCAGTGTGGTGTGCTAACTGTTTAGCGTACACTTTTGGAATGAGCCTTTTTCTATTCGAACCTTCCTTTTTAGCTATTTGTGGAATGTTTTCAAATCCTTGTCGATTCTGTCTATTGTAACAAAAACCCATAATAGTTATTAGATTTTTTTCAATTCCAAAATTATAACAATCTCTTCTGCACTTCCAAAATCAATGAGATTATTATTATGATCCAAAATACGCACTGTGATGTTGTGAATCAACTGACGACCTTCTGGACTGATGGGCATATATATAATCTTGTGTGGTTCTTTTGTGAGATTGAATCCAGGCTCCACATCGATATCGAATGAAAAAAGAATGTGGGATTCTTCATTGTTTATGTATGAACCAGATATAATGTTGCAATCTAAGCGGATTAGTCTCACAGTTGTTATATTTATCGGATGTGAGGATTCGTGTATCTGATTCGGTTGAAATCTATCAAAATTAAAACCCATCATCTTTGCTATGGAATTCGGATGAGTTAGATCAATTTCATATTTTGATCGCATCTCACATTTGAAAGTATTATTATTGGCATGTAGGTAGAATATATCATCTGCATTGGTATCGTTTTGATTTTTCCCATGAAACAATCGAAACATGATATGTTTCTGAATAACTGCATTGATCTCATCTATTTCATAGGCACCACATGGAATTTCAATTGTGTACTTCTGAAGTATTGGTGAACTTATATCACTGATTCTAAAACTGATCACATTGTTTTTTTCAGTTATATTATTTACTGTGTTGCATCCATAGAATCCTAAAAGTCCCAATCCATAACGACTGTTTCTATCCAATTCAACGGGTGGGAAAAAGTCTGCACTCAAGACACTCGTCCCGACAGCTTGTAGTTCGAACTTCCGTGACATGACTGATACATTTTATGGATTTCACTTCAATTTATTGTTGTCTACAACACACTCGGGACAACCTACGCTTTTTCGGAGATGGTTCATCAATATCCATTTCATTTTTATTAGCACCAATATTCATATCCTTTATATTGCAATAACAGCAGAATATTTTTCGAGGTATAGGACCATCATTCACATCAGAATCTGAAACGCTTTCGCCGTCAAGATTGTGGTGGTCATTGCAATATCTATATTTCATTATATCAACATCATCTTGTAGACTTTTAGGTAACTTTTCCCAAACAGAAGCAATCTCATGTGCAGCGCATGCGAGTATCACTTCCTTCGGCATATTTGCAAGCATCACTCGATCCATTCTTGTCAAGGTCCGATATTTTGAATACATTTTGAGTGATAATCCCATCGTCCTAATAGCCTCTCGAGTCATTGCTGGAGTTTTATCCATTCTATAATAATTCAGAGAGAAACTTCAGGCACAAGTGACCGCAGAAAACTGTGTTGAACTTCTGCTGGCGATCATAGTTATATAGAATTTTCACTTTCGAACATTTCTGGAAGTATTGAATCAACTCTATTGGTGGGGGTAGATTTCCAAAACTATCAAAGTATGTAATGTCTTTCCCACATTTGCTGTATGCCACCCAATGTGTTCCCGATCCTCTTATTCCATCTAAATTGACAATGGCGGTCTCGCGGTGTCGTGGACCTCTAGTGGGTAATGTATCACGCATGAAAATACCGCGAAAGTATGGAATTTTCATTTTCTTGGCATAATAAGTGAGATCGATGTCGGTGAGAGGTTTTCGAGGTAGGGAATCAACTAGTTTTTTGGATTGTATGGTTTCAAATAGAGTCCGAGTCCTTTACGGTAAGGTTTAAGGTATATACCACTACCACTTTTACCCAATGCCACACTTTCCATTTTCCTATTATGACGATTCGCTTCGATCAGGGCGGTTCTGCTTGCTTTTGCTGAATTCACAGCTCTGGTGATGCCTGCAACAGCACCAGCTAAACTTCCGAGCGCAGACAATCCAGCAAAAATTGGTATCAATGGTAGAATCCCTCCGACTTTAGGTATTGGAATTATGCGAGGCGTGCGGATCGTTTTCTTTCCACCGGCAGCTTTGAGGTATTTACGTGCTGCATGCAATGCCACTACGGTGGCTTTTTTCAAATTATTCGTCACAAATTGCTCACCCCCAGCTTTTTTCAGTACATTCCGCACTTTATGAACCACCCCAGAACCAAAGGCGATTTTTATGAGATTATTTTTCTTCTTCTTCGGTTGATTTCTCTTCTTTTTCTTCGGTTGATTCCTCTTCTTTGTCTTCACAGTAGTACTACTACAACCCATACCGAAACGTCTCTTTGATTTCATAATGTTGGTAACGAGTAGGGCAGCTATTCTTTCCTTAATACCAGCGTCCTTCGATTTAACCCTGTTCCAAGCTGCGTATTCGAGTTCTTTGTCTGCTCTATGTCTCGCTGTGAGATCAGTTAGATGATTCAAATATTGAATATCGTGTTGTTTGCATGCAATATCCAATTTATTGATTCCAGGATCTTTGCGGGCTAAACGTTTTTCCAATTTTGTACCGGGTCCACAATACTGATATCCTCCGGGTAAATGTAATTCGAACGGCAATTTGTTTATTAAATTATTAACGAATCCACGACCGCTTTTTCTGCATCCACTACGAACACATCCGTATCGTTTGATGGTACTCATTTAAATGAAATGTTCACAGCATATCATCGCTTACATAGTCTCCAACCACGGTACGATGCGCATTGTGAAGCAGAAAGAAAAGTTTGCTGTAGATAATCTAGATGAAAAATTCGGTTGTGGATTGAATGGACAGAAAGTGTTGCGGCATGGTCCACTACTTCCATCATCTGTTCGAGGACTCATTATCGGACCATCGAATTGTGGAAAGACGAATGCCATGATCTCTCTTTTAACACATCCACAAGGACTGCGATTCACAAATGTTTATCTCTATTCGAAATCACTCAATCAACCCAAATATCAATTCCTACGAAATGTATTGGAACCCATCAAGGGGTTGGGATTTTATACATTCAGTAATAATGCAGAAATAGTGGAACCATCCGATGCCAAACCAAATTCTGTTTTCATTTTCGATGATGTAATATGTGAAAAACAGGATATTATAAGATCATATTTCTGTATGGGACGTCATAAAGATGTTGACTGTTTTTATCTTGCTCAAACATATTCACGAGTGCCCAAACAGTTAGTGCGAGATAATACCAACTTTATCGTAATGTTCAAGCAAGATGAAACGAATCTACACCATATTTATTCGGATCACGTGTCACCCGATGTAACATTTAAGCAATTCCAATTGATGTGTGTTAAATGTTGGGAGGATCAATATGGATTTTTGGTCATTGATAAGGATAGAAAAATGCATGAAGGTAGATATCGCATGGGGTTCGATAGTTTTATATATCCATGATAATACAATACGCATTCAATCGATCGCTGAATTGCATAGAGGTTACTTCAGTGTATTCTCTCTCTTGTGAAGCAAAATGAAGACAAAAAATGATAAAGTAGTTGAAGATAAAAACAATGAATTGAATTTGAAACGCCAACTTGTTGAGACAACAGAAGCTGTACGGCAGAAATTTAACTCTATCAAGAGTGGACTTATTGAAAATCGAATGGCGCTTGAAAAACTCTATGATCCCATAATGAAGCCATTAAATGTTCTTTCTTCAGCTGCTGCTACCACGAAACCACAGCCACCACAGCCGACGTTTTCGATGAAGCAAGTGAATTCTCAGTCTACTCCAATAAAAGTTAGGAGTACTTCAGTGGGAAATAATTCATCATATAGTAGTGAATTATCATCTGTTGACAGTGAGACAGATACCATCAAAGAATTCGGAAAAGATGAAAAGTCCGTATTTGATAATTTTGAAGACAATACTGGAGATGTTTTGAAAAGACATTTGGAAAATGTCAAAACTAAGAATGCAGCTTATGACAGAATATTTGGCATACGGTTAGATCCTACTACACAAAAACTGAAAATGGGGAGTCACAATGTACGTTTCAGTGATGGAAATATATTATTTTGGAACAAAAATAAAACACGAACACATGAATTCCCAAGTAGTCTGGAGTTATACAACATGATTTTTTTGAAAAACCCACCTGAAGTTGATGATGATGATGAAGTTCGTCATACATATGCTAAAATATTGAGGCTAACAAATGCACCTTACAAACAACATCTACTGCGAAATGGTTTCAAACACCCGAAATCTAAAAAATTCCGTGAAGTTATTAAACCTATACTAAACTTATCACATTATCAGACGACCAGAAGTAGGACAAAAAAAGGTGAAGGGTTCCATCGAATGAAAATGCAGAAAATGTATGATCCCAAACCTGCGAATTATGTTTACTGGAATTCACCCAAGGAGTTAGTCGCTCGTTTGCGGCTATTGATATCTTCAAAGTCAGCTGGACACACTGGACATGATAATGAAATAATTTCCATAATTGAAGAATTACGTGAGGAAGGTATAATAATCTAATACATCAGCAAAAATGATCAGTTTGTTCTCATTATATGATGCCGTAACATTGTCAAATTGTTTGTCTGAATGAAAACAAATAAGTGATTGCGAGGAGATGGATAATGAAATAAGTGATGTCAAACGACAAGTTGTCAATGAGTTACATAAGCCGGCAAGACGTAATTTCATCAGAAGAACCACCACCGTCAAAGGTTTTGCAGATCTGTGGCAAATAGATCTTGCCGAATTACAACCTTATGCTAAACATAACAAAGGATATCGATATGTTCTTGTGGTCATTGATTGCTACTCGAAATATCTATGGACGAAGCCGATTAAAAATAAAACAGGTAGTGCTGTAACCAATGCAATGGAAGATGTGCTGAAAGAAGCCAACTATTCCCCGAAACATCTACAAAGCGATCAAGGATCAGAATTTTTCAATAGTTCTTTTTCATTTTTGATGCGAAAATATAAGATCAACCATTATTCAACATTCAGCACCATGAAGGCGGCCATAGCTGAAAGAGTAATTCGAACAATAAAGACGTGGCTTTATAGAGAATTTTCAGCGATGGGACACAACAAATGGTTGAATATTCTTCCAATCATAACAAGCAAATATAACAATAAGGTGCATCGTACAATTGGTATGAAACCAATCGATGTTATGCCAGCAACAAAACTGAAATTCAAAAGTTCCAAAGTAATCCCTCGAAGAAAACAAAGTATTTCCAAATTTCGAATGAATGATATTGTACGTATAAGCAAGTACAAGAATATTTTCGAAAAGGGTTACACTGCCAATTACACAACAGAACTATTCAAAATTGTTAAAATTAACCAAACATACCCCATAACTTATATTCTTGAAGACATGGATGGGAGCCCGATTAGAGGATGTTTTTATGGAGAAGAATTATTGAAAACGCAAAATCCTGACGTATACCTAGTTGAAAAAGTGTTGAGGAGGAAAGGAAATAAACTATACATTAAGTGGTTAGGCCTTCCAAGCGGAAAGAATTCATGGTTACACAAAAGCGATATGGTTTAATATTTGAATGAAATTGTATTACTTATTATTCTCACTAAGCTGTAAGATTATTAATAAACTATAGAAAATATAGAACTATTTTTGAGTTTTTTTTCAAAATGAATAAATCATGAAGTGGTGAACGTTGCCCCAACCAAACGCAACGCCCAGTGTATGCCAAAACCGAAATAATCTGCATACTCCTCCCCACTTCATAGATTTTTGAAAAAGTCTTTCATTTCAACTCACAACATTGATAACATTTCATAATCCTCAGAGCTAATCACTATCAGATTGGAATGCGTGATCAAACTCTTTTCGCCACTTATCACGTACAGATGCTACCATATCAAAAAGTTTAGTGGACTCCTGAAGCTCAATCTCAGCTTGCATTTTCAAACAAAGGGCGGACTGATTCTTCTGTGTGATTTTGAAACGGAGTTTATCTGCATCTTCACACATTTTGATCAGTTCAGCCTTCGATGATACAATCTTTGCATCGAGCTTCTGAAGAACCACCTCGTCGTCCATGCTACCTCTTCGAACATCGTCATCGCATTTGACGATGATAGCTCTCGATTTTACGATGCTGCATTTCGCTTTCTTAAGCATGTCTCCACAACGCTGCAGTGGACCAAAAGAATGAAGCGATACATCTTCCAAATCACCTATCACATTCTTGAAGGTGTCATCTACTTTCTTCTTACGGGGTTTCCGTACACCCTTACTTGTTTTCTTGGGATTTGAAGCAGTAGATGCACACTTTCTCCTAGATGGTTTCGCTTTCGTATCGACACTAAGAGGAGAGAGAAGTGACGGGCATTTTGGTGGTGACAATTGTGAAAGGGTTGGATCAACACTTTCTGAAGGTTCCGGTATATCTCCCATCTTCAGATAATCATCAATGTTATATTCATCGATGAAACCTTCTTGGGATGACAAGTGATATACCGGAATATCTTCAAAACCAAAGTCATCATTTGTTGCAATACATGGCATTGCTTCTTCTTCAGCAGACAAATTTGGTAATGAGTTCATATTTAGCTCGTAGGAATGTGTGATATCAATGGGATGTGGACAGAAATGGTGCTGATGTTAATGCGACTCTAAGTTTTATTCAAACAAGTCGACTGGTACATGCGCACAATGAACATGACAACAAACCACCATAGAAGGAGAGGGAGTAGATATCCCTCCCTCCCAGGAGTTACCTTCACAAACTTCATAGGAAAAAGAAGTGTTGGACATCAAGAAAGTGAAAAATTCAAAATAATAGACCTACGGACGAATCCGCGGATTCGAGACCTTGACCGCTGTTTTGATTCGCGAGCGCGAATCAAAACGCGATTAAATTCGCGGCCGCGAATCGAACTGCGATTAAATTCGCGGCCGCGAATCGAACCGCGAAATAATTTGCTGGTTGAAAGTTATGATGGTGGGGGTAGGTCCAGAACCGGCTCAGATCTCCTACTCCTACTTATTTTTGAAAATTATATCTCACTCATGAATGATAATAAAGAAAAAGTTTGTTGGTCAAAAACATTAAAAATGATCATATCTTCCAAGAAAAAATATAAAATTGTAGGTTATACTTGAAATAAATTTTACAACAAAATCTCGATATCAATATTTAAAAAAATCATATCTCACTCATAAGTGGGAATTTCAAAAAAGTTCTATGATGAAAAACTTTCGCAATGATCATATATTTCCAAAAAAATATATAAAAAAAATCGCAGCAAAATATCTGAAAAGCGGTTCAATGCATTGCCCCTAATCAAAACATTCTGCACTTCAATGGCTGGTGGATACGCCAAGATTCAGATACATGGGTCAAAAACCCTGGGTGGGCCCCAGGGTTTTTGACCCTTCATGTTAAATTCCTCCAGTATTAACAAAGTTAATACTTCTGAACTAAAGAAAATATCTCTTTTGAATAGGAACGTATGTGAACTGTTAGCAGTTTATAAACACAAGCAAGGGTCAAAAATATATGCTTGTAAATTGCCCATGCAGAGTTTTTGAAGCATGTACAATTTACAAGCCTGTAAACTGCAAGATATTTCACATACGTTCCTTTTACTTGCACTTCTATCACAAAAAGTCATATTTTCTTTGGGGGAATTTATCATGAGGGGTTAAATAAAGGTCTTTAGAGGTAGCTATAACGAATTCCTTCGGAGATCGCATTAGCTCAGTTGGTATAGTTTATATGTGTTGTGCTATTTGGCACTAGATGGACCAACTCTTCAGTTTTACGGAATTGTAGGAGCATGTATATTTAGTCGCATACATTTCAGGGGTTTGATTTAAAACATTCATATAGAAGAAATTTGACTAATTCTTTCGGAGGCTGCGTAGCTCAGTGGTGAGTTTGCAGTGTGCCCCGAGAAAGAAATCTCTCTATATCACCTAGGAGGTGGGTGGAGGGTGATATTAAGAGATTTATTTCTCGGGCTTTTTTTGGTTTTGTGACCTTGAACTCGCCCATCAAAAAAAAAACTATCTTTTCTGTTCGATTATATTTTTTTTGCATAATTCCATTTTTATTTTTCATATCTAGAATTTTGCGCTGTACAGGTTCGAATCCCAGCCTAAAATAGTTTTTTTTATTTATCGTTTTTTAATCAATGAACCTCTCTTTTCTATTCGATTATAATTTTTTTTTGCATTTCGGATCCCAGCTTAAATTAGATTTTTTATTTCAAATAATTAATCAATGAATATTTCCATTTTTATTTTTCATTTCTAGAATTTTGTTCCGATCCCAGCTTAAAATAGATTTTTTATTTCAAATAATTAATCAATGAAAGTCCGTGAAGGGCCCCTCTACATCGCCCTTCACTGTGTACATCGACCAATTAATATATATGCACTCCTTTCAGAACTTTCATCAACTAATCATTTCCTGAAAAAAAATTGCATATTAATCATTTCCTGAAAAAAAAATTGCATAGTTTTCCATCATCTGCTTCCTGAATTCTATTGCTTCTTCACGCTTTCCTATCTTATTTTTCAGTTGGTCACGTTGTATCTGAGCTTCCCGAAATTTCTTTTCATACCTATCACATGTACTGTTCAGTTTTTTCAAATTTTCATTGTCTGTATCAGTCGATAAATCAAGTTTCTCCAGTAAAGCAAACATACGCTTGCTTTCCTTGACAAAATTCTCCGTTTCTGTAGACCTTTGTTGTTTGTTGTCTGTCTGTTTTGTGTCTGTATCTGTAGATGAAGTATCTGTGTCTGTAGAAGAACTCCCTGAGTCTGTAGTGTTTTTTGTGTCTTTTGGTTTGTCTGTCTGTTGTTCTGTTGGTTCGTCGTCGTCGCTAAAGTCCTCCACTCTATATTCTTCCCTAACACTCGGTTGTAATGAAAAGTTCGGTTTTCTCCATGCATTCCGGGCATATGGGCTAGCTTTTTTGACGATTTCTTTGAATTTGTCTATTTTCGATATCGGCCTACTACGCTTCCTTGCACTTTTCACAGGCGATTGTTCCACAATTTCGTTTTCTCTAATGGGTGATATGATAGTCGGCACTATATTTTCCATGTCCAACAGTGCCTTAACCGCCGCTTCACTTTCTGATTGAGATTTTGTTACTAACGCCATTACAGATAAAACACAACTGAACTATCGCAAAGAGACGCTATGAAATAAAAATTTACCCAAATGAAATGAATTTACGGTCATCTCAGGTAAAATTCACCCTCACCGGTCAGTTACTAAAATATTAAAGCTATTGTAGACGGCAGGTATCATTGGCGTTTCCATGCGGGGTTGAATCAGTGCATATTGGAATTGCTGTAATGTATTGTATCCGCGATATAATGGATTTTATCGAAATTTGTCATACTTGATAAAAGATTTGAAAGAGTAAATTCAACTAGAAAAAATATTTGAAAATATTTTTTTTGTCATGTTTCTGCACTTTAATTCGAAAATCAAACATTTCTTTTTAGAATCTCTAATATTTTTGTATCCACGTTATAATGGATTTTATCGAAAAATGTCATACTTGATAAAAGATTTGAAAGGATGAATTCTAATAGAAAAAAATTTGAAAATATATTTATGTCATGATTCTGCGGTTTCATTCGAAAATCAAATATTTTTTCCTAATAATCTCTAAGATTTTTTTATCCACGTTATAATGGATTTTATCGAAATATGTCATACTTGATAAAAGATTTGAATGGGTGGATTCTACTAGAAAAAAAATTGAAGATATATTTTTGTCATGTTTCTGTGGTTTAATTCGAAAATCAAATATTTTTTCCTAAATATCTTCAGTATTTTTGTATCCTCGTTGTTTGCATTTGCGTCACTAATTAGATGACGAGGAAATCTAGGTTAATGGAGGAATTGCTATTCTCAGGAGATGAAGTGTGGGTTTAGTGGAGGTGGTAACCCCCACTCACGATTGTAACATATAAAATCGGTCCAAAATCCTAACATTTCATTCGACTTTTGTATTTTCTGTTAGAAACTGTGTTTGTATAGCAATTATGGTTGATCAAGTTGGTTTTGCATTGGAAGCCCTCTCCCAATTAGATGCCAACAATCAAGTTGATGTGTTGGCAGGTGACGAGTTTGTTTGGGAACAAGAAGATGAAGTTGTAGTGGGTGAGAATGGTGACAATGGCGAATTCCATGACCTGGTAGATTTTGAAGATGGCCGCCAAGACATACCCGCTGGGGATGACTTCGTCGAAGAAGAGTTCCTAGAAGATGACGGAGAAGAACCAGAAGTAGACGATGGAATTGTACCAGACTGTGAGGATGTCCCCGAAACGATCGTGAGCAATGCCCATCAGATAAATATGACAGAGGTGTTAGAAGACGTTGCAACAAATTTGTACTGTTGCAGCTTTTCATTTGTTACTATCAAAACTTGTGATAATGAAAAACGCTTCCTATGTGATATTTGTTTTGTACGGTATTGCGGCATGAATAATAATGGTGAGTGGTATCAGCATGTTAATTCACATGATACACTCGAGTATGCAAATGTTCCCACTCATAATTGTTATTCTTGTCACTCACCCCTATATCTGCTCTGTCCCGTAGGTGGATGTGTACATTGTAACAAATAACAGAGCTGAAATAGGGGTGGGGTTATGATGGGGTGGGGTTTTCTGGTCTGAGGGATACTGGCTAAAGAAAGAGGTGTGGCTTAAGACATAGTGGGGATTGAAGTGGAAGGTCGGAGTAGGTGGTCGAAGTGGGGACTGGAGTAGGAGGTCGGAGAAGAAGAAGAGGAGTGGGTGGTCGGAGTGGGGATTGGAGTAGGAGGTCGGAGAAGAAGAAGAGGAGTGGGTGGTCGGAGTGGGGATTGGAGTAGGAGGTCGGAGAAGAAGAAGAGGAGTGGGGTGGAGGTCTGAGTGTTTAAAACAAGAACTTCCTCCGAATAATCTTCAGTCACTCTTCTGAACTGACATCAGCTACCACATCATCCACAAGATCACCCGCCAGATCAACCACCAGCCAACTGAATTAGCAGACTATAGCAAGCTGTAATAATTTGAGAGTAAGTTAACAATCTTGTAATCATGAACCCGTTTAATTTTTTTTTGTATGTTTAGCTATGGATTCTCCCGCATTAACTGGTCTTGCAGCAATAACGATCCTGAGTAACATCAGGGTGGATGGCGCCGCACCTCAAATGCCAGACGAAGAGCACTTCAATGACGTTATGGACGTCATCAGGAGAGAGGTCCCCGAAATGCAGTCGCTGACGATGGACCAACGCAGACGGCAAGGTGGGTTCATTAACGGAGTTGCTTCCAAGAGATCCCGTGACGCAGGAGCAAATTCGTCGATGGAAGGTTTGCCTATAATCCAAATTGCTGACAGCGATGATGATTTCCTGCCTCCAAAACCACCGAAGAAATCATCATCGAGGAAGCACGCACACAACAGCAGAAGAAGGGTGTCCAAGAAGACATCCTCAACTGTTGTGACACCGGTTATAGACGCACCTTTACCACCTGTCGTTGAAGTTGCCCCTCCACAACCCACTGCTGAAGAAGTCCACCCTCCAGCACCTATCGTACCTGAGCTGGAGATGAGTGTGCAACGGGCAAAGCGTGGGATAGAGGAGGCCCAGCGGGACTATGATGACAGTCAGCTGGCGCGGGCAGAACTCAACCGCCAGCTGGAAGAGCTTGAGCGCCAGCAGGCAGAGCTGATGGCCCGCGATCGGCAGCAAAGTCTCCGGGAGGTCCAGCTAGTCACCAGGCTGGAAGACGCCAAGGCGCAGGGGGTGGCTTTGGTGGCACGGCTCCGAAGCAACCTGGAGCAATTTGCTAATTTTAATTTTTAGATATGTTAAGGTTAAGGTTAAGTTATTTGTAAGTAGATATAAGTTTTGTATATGTAGATTTAGAATAAAAATAGAAAAAAAGATGAAGTGAAATAGGAGTGCACATTTAATGGTCTGGTGCACATTGAACAATGCGGAGGATGGGGCATTTTTCTTCAATTCATCTGAATTATGTTTTTACATATTTTATTTATATTTTATTTATATACATATTTTATTTATATTTTATTTACATATTTTATAAAATAATATGATGTGTATTTCTCCCATCTCCTGATTTCTCTCAGCCTTCAAACCCCCACTCTCTTCTCCCACCCTACACTGCCACCCCCGAACTAGTATAAATTCAATGCCAGCTCAGATTATAGTATCAGTCTTCCAAGATGCCTCTTCCAGACTCCACCTCGTCTCCGAGACATTGTGCCGAATTCGAAGATGATTTGGAACGGGAAGCGATGATAGCAAGATATCAGATCGTCTCTGCCGTACAGGTCCAGCAGGTATACCAGGGTGAGAGGCAGGATCCATTTTACCATCGAGATCCACGGGGTCCGATTCAGGTGAATGAGGTGTCGGACTCCACAGATGTGTGGAACTATCCATCTCCGTCGACTTCGGACGACGAAGATATGGATCAACGCGTCGACGACTTCGATAGCTCCTCGGAGGATGAGTTCGAGGATGATGGCCAAGTGGTCCATATCCGTGTCGAGGACATAAATATGGACCTCGACCCGGACGAGTTCCCCGTAGAGGACGACTCCGATGATGACACCATCATCTTGGTGTCATCGGATGACGAGGATGACGATGTCATCTAAGTCCTCACCCTGCCCCCCCCCCCCCCGTGGTCGTCCCGCATAAATATGCGGGATGGCACCCAGCTCTTCGGAGCACCCAATAGGCCCTTTTCAGGGCCACACAAAGAACATAAACACACGCATCTGCGCCACTCAATGGCAAAAATGTACAAAGTTTCCATAACTTGAATTGATACTTTTCAAAAAGAACTCACCCACTACCAAATTCTATAATATATTTGGTGAGTAAGAAATGAAAAATTTCAACATTGATTTAGAACATTTTATTTGTAATATTTTCATAATACAAATTTATTTTTCAAACAGCGGGTTCTGGATCACTACCTGGAGCCCACAGTTTTGGTCTATGTGTGAGCCAAACATCAGGATGTTTATTCTCCAATTCAGCTAACCTTCTTTCCAAATCATTATATTTCAGCATCACTGCAGATGTGACATTCAATGCATTGGCATCCAAATCATTTTTCAGATTTTTGCTGTTGTAATCGAGTTCAGTTGTCAACTCTGATATTTTTCGTGTCATTGTGGCTGTAGCATCCCATACTTTGATATCCACATCACTTTTTAGATTTTTGTATTTGCGATCTAGATCATCAGTCACCTCCTCTACTTTTTCATTGAATGCTTGACGGGCTTCAGGTACAATCTTAGCCATTGTGGCATGTATGGCAGCCTGCAAGGCTTTAAGGACAAGTGCCTTCGTCTCCGTAATTTGTTCATTGAGATATAATTGAGTTACACAATCACTCTCGTCTATCGGTTCACCAGCATTTTTCAGTCTTTTACCTTGCATATCATATTGGTCGTCAGGCGAAAGCTTGAATCCCATACCTTGAGGACCTTGGGAACCTTGAAGAACTCGAACTTTGACAGTACCCCATTTTCGTCTACGGCCGAATTTATCAATAGCTTTGGACATCTTTCTTCCACCTTGATATCTTTCATACTGATGATTTCAAGACAATTAAAATCTATATATCTCTGTGTAGATATTTATTCTCTTAAATGAAACAATAGGAAATCAGAATAACGTGTATATTTATATATTTTTATATATTTGGTAACTGGACAAGACATTAACTAAAATTGACTAGTATAATTTGACTTTTATATAATAAGCGTAATTACATCTCAAATACAAATAAATAAGTATGGTGGTGAATTTTCCATTTGAAATGATATTTCATTTGTTCAATTCAGCTGTTAATAAATGAAGTAATTGATCCAAAGGACTCTCTTGGGAAAAAGATTGAATAATATTGGAAACCCAACGAATATTCTCTACTGGATCATTCTGGTAGAATTCTATATCGCTATGACCCCAAGGAAGAGTGTGTGTCGTATTGGGAATGATGAACCGTTTATCATCATGGTATGACAATGCAACTTTGTTCTTCAATTCAGTATACATGTCATGCAATATGCTTCTGAACGAGTTCATCTTCCTGAATATTAGACCACCCTGTTCGACAATTTTCTTATAATCTTCACATGTCAATTCATTCTTTATGACGGATCTTTTGACACCTTTTGCTTTTTTGAATTCACTACCTACAGACTGAACATAATATGCTTTGGCACCGGTACCATAAAAGCTAATTATGGGATCATTCGGAAATTCATCTTTGAAATTACCCAGAATTGACTTTGTAATAGGAATATTGAATTGGTTTCCTACGTTGTAATTGGAAGTATCAAACTCGCATATATTGTTGGTCATGAAATCATAAAAATTATCGGTATTTACTTTCAAAATTAAAGAATCCGTGTCAGTGTAGAGTAAGGTGGCATTTTCTGCATAATGACGTTTAATACATCCATAGAAAAAGTTGTACATGACTGTTTTGGATAATTCTAGAATACAAAATCCCAAATATAGCGGTTTATCGTACAATACATTAACTTTGCCCAATTGAATAGCAACAAAATTTTCTGAAAAAATTGAACAGCTTTTGAAATTTGGACGTGATATTAGGGCGCTAGCACCAATTTTCCTCTTGATACTTTCCCAATGCGTAACCAGTCTAACATCAATTCTGTTATCAACGTTTTCCATTGTTTTCCCATAAACTGCATTATTCATGAGTTTATAGAAATCTTTTTCAGCTTTGTTGTTAGATCGATTTCGCATTTCAGTGTTCAAATCAATATAAGGTTTCATCCAACATGACTGCTTGAATCTCAACACTCTATGTGTGTTCATAATAATAAGACCATTGGCCACAGCCTGCTGTAAGTTTTTATAATGTACAATATATTTTCTTTTGTCATTTAAATTTGGAATTAATTTAGGAATTTTTGATTTCGAGTGTGGTGGTATTAAACTTTCAACGAGAAAGGGAAGATCAGCATGTTTGTCATGTAACTCTTGGGGATAATGAACATCTACTTCAAGAACATAACCGTATGGACTATCAGATGCCACTCCCATTACATCCAAATTGATTATTTCATCGGGTGTTAGCCATGCAAAATCGTTGGTGGGTAATGGTTGTGACATACTGTGACCATATAGGTTAGTTGCATCTAAATATGATATGTATGATGAAGGTTCATCTGGGTTATAATCGGGTAAAAATTTATTATTAGCTATATGCTTCCTTTCACTACACTGACTTATTCCGCCCCGTATTCCTTTTTTGAAAAAATTAATCATGTCAATGTCTGTCAATAATTCCAATTCAATATTCGTATACTTCAGCATTGCATCCCATGATATTCCGGGCGCTGTATAATACTGTGCCGGATCTAATTTATATTTATCTAAGCATATATTTCGAAAATTCTCAAATATGTCGCATAATAGAAGAACATCGGACTTCAAATATAAATCCGAGTATTCCCCTAAACTCTTACACTCGAATAAATGCCAAACAAGTTTCGCTCTCATATAATCCTTATCTGATATATGCTCTCCGTTAAGATTGTCATAAAACTGATTTTTAGTGGGTAGAGTTGGATAATTCAACTTGTCAATATGATCAACAAAGTTATATGGAAAAACACCTTTCTGTCTCATCAAATTGAATTTGTCAATTTGTGGAAAATGTTTATGCATCTCAATACACTGATCGGATGTTAAGTTAGCACCTAAGTTCTGCAAAGAATTCGACATGAATTTGAAACTATCTATAAATCTCATTTTCAAAAAATTCTTTTTTTCTTTTCCGTCTTTGTCAGTGTATGTGTGAGTGAATAGATGCTTAGTGAAAGAAATGTATTTTTCCTTAGTTTGTGGAATAACATCCACTTTGTCTTTGTTTCTATACAGTTCTTTTATGAACAAATGACAATCATACCCACTCAGATTATGGAAAATGATTGGAACAAAATTTGGCAATTTGAAATTTAAGTTACATACGGAATGTGCGGCAGGTGATCTTTTTTTTCCAGTGAGGTGGCAATGGTCTCTCACTTTCACATCACCACCCGTGAATGGTTTATCACATATTCCACAAAATTGTGTAGAAGAAAACTCTGCTTCTTCCGCGGGGGTTTGTGCAGCCATAGGAATTGGATACCTCAAATAATTGTGATAAATATTTCTCAAATCATCTTCAAGTTTTGTAACAAATTTCTCGGCTGCATCCTCACCCCTATATGTAACAAATTTCGATAATTTATCATTGTATGAACATTTTATCGAATAAGCAAATGAATAAGGTTCGTGTTTGTATGTTTTATTCGAGAATGAGTGTTTAGGGTTGGGTTGACTAGTTTGAATGGGTTTGAGAACTGATTCAAAATCAGCATAAACTACAAATGGCACCTTCATTTGTTTCTCAAAATTTTCAAACATAAGTGCATTACCCGGTAACATTTTACCATATTTGTTGATTCTGAAATTGACTGATGGTGTTGTAGTACTCAAGTGATTACAGTCATGCAACTGATGACGTAACAGTAATCGCTCGTGAGAGAAATACAATAAACATCCATCACAAAAATATTTTTTATGCTCATGCGCAGATAGTTGACTTGAAACTAACCTAGAAAGGTCTTTAATCCAACAATAATGACTATTGCCAGAATCATCTGTTATAAGTAACAAATTAACATGTCTTCTAAGTCTTCTCTGTGAGTAACGCAACGGACCAACCACTTCATATTTCATTTTACCCTTATCAAGTTTTGACTCTAACCCATACACATTAATTGAAATATCATTCATGTCCTCAAACTTTTTTATAGCTTGAAGTTTAACTGGAAAATCCATACCTGTTACATTCAAGACATTGGCGTAGTGGGGGTATGAGGAAACTTCTGACACTCTACCATTCGCAGGAAACAATGCAGATGTGATGGCCCATGCAAAACAATGTTGATCTTCATTACGAATATTCACAACGCCTTTTCTTGTCTCAATGAACTCGGGCAGCTTCACATACGAACATCCGCTGAGTGGACTATACTTGTTGATGTTCACTTCGAGGAACTTAATTTTTTCACAACTCCATCCTGAAACATAACAATAATTTATTATTCATATAAATAGAAATGAAACTTTAAATAAATACCTGAATCACGTTCTTCAAATTCCGTAGTCTGAGCAATAATGACATCACGGAATCCATCGAATAATGCACCCAAATCCGTAGACTGATCCACAATTTTATTCTGTGAATTGAATGACTTCGTGTCACTCAAATCCCGTGTTTGAACAATGTAGCTGCCAAATACTTCCATATTCACTTTAAAGATCTTGTGAACCTTTATTGCCTCTTCAAGTAATCCAATAACCTTCTCCCTGATCTCATTGAAGAATGGCATATATTCAGTGTAAACATTGGTACTTTCCACTCTATAACTCACAATTCTACACTTGAAAGCATTCCTTATAATCTGTATGCCATCACTCACTTGCACACATGCATTGTTCCTGTGTTGGAGAGTTCTTTTGTGAGAATTAACTTGGGATGTAGGAATTGTCACATTACAACAATTGCATGTGTACATTGGTGTCGATGCAGCCACATCTAACTTAATCCTTTTCACAGAAGGGCCACCTTGGCAACTTTGAAGTTGATGCCGACGGAGATTATCACTACGAGTGAACGATTTACCACAACCACAGGAATACATTTTATCGATGTCGTCTTCTCAGCACAAAACTCAACAAAATACTGATTTCACAATCATTCCCACCTCCTTTATATGTAATATCGATGAGTGGGAGAGAGGGTGAACAAATTCTATCCGCTTCGACTATTCATACAACGTCACAGCAGAACCATCCCCACCATATCAATGAAGAGAGGACGGAGAGTAGTCGATGAGTCACCGCAGTGTATGGGTGTGTGACGCCAGTTCACATATCTGACTGGATATCCGTGGCGTGCAGACGTCTCTATACTTCGGTTTAGATTTTTATGCGTACTCCACACATTAGATCATACACAATGGCAGAGTAAGTATACATGAAAGACATTGAGGTAAGAAAAATATATTAAGTACTTGGCAAAAGGTACTTGTCCGTGTATGAAAAAAAATCAAGTCATCACAATCTCTAGGACAAACACAAACCCTGAACACCTCCCAACAATATACATCATGGTCAAGGCTAAGGGCAAGCCCAAGTCCTAGGTCAAGTCCTAGGTCGAGGTCATAGGTCGAGGTCATAGGTCAAGGTCATAGGTCAAGGTCATGGGTCAAGGTCAAGGTCATGGGTCAAGGTCATAGGTCGAGGTCATAGGTCATAGGTCAAGGTCACTGATGACGTCATAGTGGTGGGGGGAGGCCCAGAACCGGCTCAAATCTCCTACTCATCCTCTTGTAGGCAATTTTCTTAGCTTTCTTTCTATATACATATGTATTTAACGAATGTGTCTCGTTATGGTCGCAAAATGCGAAAAATGTAAAAGGTGCGGTAGGATCCGCATCCTAGCACACAAAACCACATATAACACTTACAAACGAACTGTTGGACCAGTAAACAATAACATTCTCTTGTAGGCAATTTTCTTAGCTTTCTTTCTATATACATATGTATTTAACGAATGTGTCTCGTTATGGTCGCAAAATGCGAAAAATGTAAAAGGTGCGGTAGGATCCGCATCCTAGCACACAAAACCACATACAACA